>PVIC010000173.1:0-154869 GCA_004025085.1 Thryonomys swinderianus
TCGTGTTCCAGTAACATTCTATGTAAAGTTTTATCACCAACTGCCTTCCATTCTGAAATCCAATTAGATATCCTTAAACAGAAAATCTCAGTTTTAGCAGAAGAGGAAAGATTCTTTCACTAGATACCTTGTGCCAAAAGTGGGTAACTAAGAGGTGATTTTTGCCCCCACCATTGTTGTAGTGAGGTGAACTAAGTTCACACAGTTACCCATTTTAATAATTATTCAATATTTAACATGTATCTAAATCCATGCCTTTTTGTAGGAGAGAAAGATGTACTAGGGAGGAAAAATAATGTCGTAAAAAAATGACAAGCTTGACATAGGAGGGAGATTATTCACATCTGTTTAACATGAGATATTTTTTTCTGAGACTCCTTTGCATCTTGAGTTAGAATTGTTCAGTAATTTGTGATGGCCAATTTCGGATGCATAGATTTCATTAAAATTAGTTTAACCTCTTGGCTTGTGAAAATATTTAGCTGTGAAAATTTAGAGAAATTTTATTGAATCTTCTAATTTATGACAAGTTAATTATACTTTAGACAACCTTTGATTATGCATTCCCCTTCAAATTCAACTCCCTAGTGTTTGGTAGCACAAGTGACATATTATCTCTCATACCCTAAGCCATCACACAGAGCTATTAAAGAACTGTAACTGCAACACATTCATTCAGAAATTTTTTTTTGATAGGAGAGATTTTAGAGCAAAGTCAAACTGAATTGAGAAACAAAAGATCGAGTCAAAAATGTATTTTTTGCAGGATCAGGATGAGACACATATGAGTAGCAATTCCCCACAATATCTAATGTAATTATTAAGAATTGCAAACATACTAATAAACGTTTTTAAAAGTGCAATAGCAAAAGTATATATCAGTTGGCAGCTGCTTTTATGCAGTCTGCTAAACTATATAGCAAAGGTGTATTTTATTCCTATGAATGAAATTAACTGCAAGTAATGAGACAATTTAGCACATAATTTACAAGATCATTTACCTAGAAGGTTTCCATTAAAAACATTGCAATGTCGTATGTTTCTGCTAACTTTCCTTCAGGGTTTTCAGAGCAATTCTGAGTTGAAACAATAAAACCCATTCTCTTTCTATAGCAGAGATATTTGTGTGTTTGCAGTGGTAATGACTATGTCAAAATAGTGCTTTTACAAGTGTTCTTTTGTGTTTGTTCAGTCGACATTTATATGAGATTATAAGTACCTCACTCTGTAATGTCATTTGCTGGATTGTAAAATCACTTCTATTGGAAAATTTTGATTACATTCTAACTGTTAAAATAATTTAAGTATAACTAAAGAGAAACCACTTGGTATCTCCAGCATGTTTCCTCTGCCCTTTGAGTAAGAATCATTCCTGATTAAGTTCTCTCATCCTCTACAAATCTCAGAAGGTTTAAGATAATGAAATTTTCTTAGAACTGAAGTTTGGCTAAATTCTGCCTACAGAACAATCTCTTCCAGAGATTTTCTCTAGATGTTCTAATCATAAAGAGTTTGTGAGACCTATCAAAGAGATGTCAACCTAGTACAATGTTTAACTATGAGCTCAATTATTGTCACTGCTCTCTTTTTATTTCTAATAAATAGCAACTTATCATAACCAATGGAGAAGTATTCCAGATAATGAGTCTAGAGTTTATAGCTCACCTCGTGGACTGAATTTTTTTTTAAAAATTCGAACAAAAATTCTATTAGAATTCTTTTTTATTGATTGATAAAAATGATCTCTATATAGTCTCTGTGTAGTCTGTTTGATGTATCAACAATACTTAATTATATGCATTTGAGAAGAAGCAATAAATGTAGTTCTAATAGTCCCCAAGGTGTACTAATATTCTTTTTAAAGTCACATCTGAAGCTTTGAGACTTTAGAGAATTAGCTAGATGCTTAGTAGTAATGTCAAGAAATGACCCTGAGTGTTTTAACAGGAAGTATCAGCATGATAACTGGTTACAAACTCATTTCTGATTTGTCTGAACTTCTCAAATATCTGGGAAAGACAATACATAGTATCGTTTGGTAAGCTCGAGTGCTGCCCAGATGCACTATAGAAGCCAATTGTCCATGTCAGTGTCATTAGTTGGAAGCTTGACATGTAAGGGCAATCATTTTGTACATATACATGTAAATGTGTACTTGTTTTATAATAAAGGACACAGCTAGGTGTGCTATCACACACCTGTAATCCAGCACTCTGGGAGATTGGAGCAGGAAAGTTACAAGTTCAACCCCAGTCTAGGCAATTTAATGACTTAGCAAGACCCTGTCTCAAAAAATAAAAAGAGATGAGGGCTAAGGAAGTTTAGTGTAAAGACCCCAGGTTCTATCTCCAGTAACAAAAACAAAACAAAAATGACACCAACATTCATAATATGTGAAAATGTATTTTTTAGAGTGGCCAAAAAAAAAAAGATTACAGTCAGAATGACTGAGCAATTATTAAGATGGCTTATTTTTATCTTCTTTAGCATAATATAATATGTGGTATCAGTTTTGCTATAGTTACATATGCTGTTCTGATAGCTACTGATTTGGAACACATGCTACTATGACTGCAGCATGATCTCTGTCATATGTCACTGCTTTAACCTCACAAGGGGATAGGAAGACTTGTAGATCTATCAGGAGAACATACCAACCTCATACATTAGTTGTATTACACACCAGCACTGTTAGAAATAAGCTGCAATTCCAAGCAGTATTGAGTTTATGATTTATAGATTCCCTGAGCAGATCAATTAATTATTTTCCTGTGATGCCACCCTAACTTGTAAATAGAAAGGGAGAATAAAAGTGAGTATTCACAGTCTATGGCTATCTTCATCACTCCTTAGGATGGCAAAAGCAGTTTTTTCCCTGACTGTGAATGACAACTTGAAATATGAGAATTAGGTCATACTGAAAGGTGTTGGTCAGTAATTCTAAAGATAAAAAATAAAAATCAAGATATATTACGTACAGGAACAAGTTGCCAATGAGAAATATAATCATAATATATTCCTAAAATGTACCAATTAACTCAATTTGTTAAAAAAGTAAAATAAAAAATATAGGAGGTTAAACTAAATTTTTGAAATGACTTTACAGATATTGTATTAATGCTGTATTTTCTTGAAAGGAGGCTAGCCATTAGGGAAAAGGAAAATACTTGCTTCCTGCTTGCTTTTTGTGTACTTCCTTTCTTGGAAACACAGAGAATGTTGACTTCCCCAAATTTCCAAATTATTTTTCCAAGTAGGCCTAGTATAGTTGTTGAACTAGTAAAAAAAAAAATGTTTCTTGATTGTTGCTAATTGAGGATTAGAGAAGAGTTAAGAAAGACAAAATGTTCATGTTTCACAATATTAAGAAGAAATGGGAAAGATTGCAGCTCTTGGGGTCAGATATATATATATATATATATGATAGTGGTTAAGCATAGTTTTTCTGGTAAAAAGATGAAGTGATTTGTTGATTCATCACTTAATTGTTCATTCTGTAACCTTCACTGATAATTAAATAATTCTTCTTTTTACCAATTTGAAAACATATGTGTATTTGGGTAGAGCAACTTGCTGAATCATTGGAATGCTTTTATTCATATATGTGGAATATACCATGGTTGGTCAAGATCCTAGCTTTGGCACTAAAAAAGAGTGGGTGAAACAGTACTTGGTAAAGAGTAAAAATTTTTTTTTTTTTTTTTTGCTTTTTGGAGACAGGGTCTCGCTTTGTAGTTTAGGCTGGCCCTGAGCTCACTATGGTGCCCAGGCAAGCCGCCGCGAACTCAGCAATCCTCCTGTCCCTGCCTCCCGAGTGCTGGGATTACAGGCGTGAGCCACCATGCCCAGCATTATATGTGGTAACCGGGGATCGAACTCAGGTCCTTGAGCTTGTGAGGAGGCGCCGGAACCACTGAGCTAACCCTCTGGCCCAAGAGTAAAAATTTTAATAGAAAAGTGTTCTGTCTTTCCAGTCTGTGCCCTTGGCAACAGCCAACAGAAGACAGCAGTTGCTAGTGAATTCTACTGACTTCTAAGACGTTACCAAAATACCTAAATTGCCTAAGTAAAAGTTGTTTCAGAAAAACCCTCGTGCCATTTTCAGAGGAACTGAAGCAGAAATTTTGCCTCTAGTGTGATAAATTTTAATCTTATACATTTCGTCTTCCCATGGTGAATCATGATTCCCTGTGAACATACTGCCCTGAGAAATGTGTCAAGCCTTATAAGTATTGCAGCATTTGGAAAGTGAGGGACAGGTTTTTTTTTTTTTTTTTGGTTTTTGGAGACAGGGTCTCACTTTGTAGTTCAGGCTGGCCCTGAGCTCACTATGGTGCCCAGGCAAGCCGCCGCGAACTCAGCAATCCTCCTGTCTCTGCCTCCCGAGTGCTGGGATTACAGGCGTGAGCCAACACGTCCGGCGTTGTGGTATGCGGTGTTGATTGTTGGTGGGCGCGTCTCCACACCCAGCATTATATGTGGTTACTGGGGTTCGAACTCAGGTCCTTGTGCTTGCGAGGCCGGCGCCGGAACCACTGAGCTAACCCTCCGGCCCGAGGGACAGGTTTTGATACTCCAGAAAACAGGCTGGACCCATCATCCTTACTGGCTTTGTATGCTTAGTTCACTCAGTCTTGGGAAGCCTATTATAAGTCATGAGGAAGCACCATATATCTACCCAGGATTTCACTCAAAGAGCACAAATAAGTACGGTTGGACAAATGACTAAATATTAAACCATTTGTGTCATCACCAAGTACATAAGTGCGCTTGTAAACTGTTTCAGCTTCTACACAATGTATGCACATAAGATCTGAAGTGACTAACAAAGGCATGTGCTGTACAATGAATAGAGTAAACTAGAACCAGAAATAGCAAACCAAGAGCAGTGACAGGAAGAGGAAGATGTACTGCTTTTGAGCACTAAGCTTCCTGGTAACCCAAACAAAGAGAAATACAAATAAAGAACATCTTTATGCTAATTCTGACTAAGGAAGTCACTCCACAGAGGCCAAAGTTTTTCCTGGCAGAAGTTTCTAAAAGAAATATTCTTTATCTAGTTAAGTAAGAGTTTCCGAGAAGCCAATGAGTTTGAATTTGGTGCTTAAAAACAGTATTATGTATAGAGTTATGTTTTTAAATTACAGTTTGGGAATTTTAGTACTACTTTTATCATTACAAATGTCATAATCTGATGGAGGAAGGTGATATAAGCAACACCAAGTGGTTGACTTTGGCAGATGTACTCCTGGTGGTCCATGAAGACATGTCTTGAAACCATCAACCCAACCCAAAATTAACCCAACTGTGTGTTCCTGGTCAAGATCTAGGACCACTGTGTGACCCTCAAGATTGTTTTTAAGTTTGTAGAACAAGAATGCTAGATTACATGGTTGTAGCTATTACATGGTACTGTATTTTTTTCTCTGATAACTAAAGATGAAAAATTATTTTTCAGAATTTTTATGTTTACTCTTTCTACTGGTCCAAATGACATCTTCCGATCTATCAAAAAGTAAAACTGACAGTTTCTCATAAAATCATCCTCAAATTGGATGGCACTCTTCCTTTATTTTTAAAGGTAAATACAGAAGTTCCCTAATTAAGAGTTGTCAGATATAATTTTTCAAGTTCACAATGGTATGAAATTGATATACTTTCAGTAGAAACTGTACTTCAAGTTTTTAATTTTGGTCTTTCCCTGGGCTACAAATATGGGGTCTCTGCTCTCTGGGCCACAAGGCAGTGGTGCTCAGCACAGTTCCTCGCCAGTAGCCCCCTCCCAGAGTGAGAAGTGGGCACCCCACAGTGTGCTGTGCTGGCAGGTTCTGATGTAAGGCTAGCTGTATTAAATGCGTTTCAAACTCATGTTTTCAATTTACAATGGGGACATGAAGAACTCTGTACCAAATAAGGATAAAGTCACTCGCAGTAATTTGATGATATCAGAATTTATTCTGTTCGAATGCAGTTTCAGCTCTAGAGCACTTTCTGGTTATTGAAATGTGTCCTGCATAAGTAGCTCTGGCCTGCTGGGCATTAAGTACTCTGAGTCACTCAGCTTTGTGACACAGCTCTGTGGCTGCTTCCCTCCTTTAAACTTATTATGTCTAATCTGCTCTGGACTCGACATCATATAACCAAGCCAGTTTAAGTATAAGGAAAAATGAGGCCAGATAGAATTCGGCCATCAAAGTATTAAGTACATGCATTTTTACACAGGAATACTCTGACTTTTCTTTCAGTTCTTGTAAGTTCTTTTGCTTTCATTGTAATTCTGATGTCTCTAGACATTATTAGAGAATGACAAGACATCAGGGACGCCACACATGTGCAAAGCTCAGCAGCAGTAGAATTTTGCAGTGTTTGAGTATTCACATATGTTTGGTAATAGGGAATAGTACCCTTTGAAGTCCAGTTTAGAGTAGGTCATTTACAAAAGGCAACAGTTTATGGCCTTAATAGCATGAGGAAAAGAGACTCATCTTCTTCGCTGTTTGACCTAAGACTCGCTACGTTCATAATTCAAGCATTCTTCTTTCTGCCTCACCTACCTGCTTCTGGGAACTTTCTCTGCTTTTTCTCTGGTTTATAATGACCTCTAAATTGTTTTAAGTTAACTACTAAATATCTACATTTTGTCTTTCAGTACAACTAAAATATCTTTTAGTATTTCTTTGAAAGTGAATCTTTGTTGGCAGACTACACTTCCTCATGCTCTGTAAACCTCATCTCTTCCTTAACCCCTACGGCAGCAAGATTTTCATTGTGACAAATTCTAAAGATGTAACACATAGCATATTTCATGCTTATACTCTCTTGATATCTGTGACAACATTTTTTTTGTTGAAAATATGTTTGTGTGTTAGTTTTATTGAAATTTGAAGTTAATATCCGACTTTCATTTGATTCTGCTGTATGCTTTATAACAGGCATCCATTAACAAGCAATCATTAATAGTCTATATTCTGTTTATGTTTATAACAGTAGTGTTCAGTGCGATTCTACTAATTTCACACTTAACATTTATTATGCTTTTTTCTATACTCAGATCTAGGATCTCAACATATCACTATACCAACGGTTTGATATAGGTACACTTATAATTCCAATTTTACAGGTGGCACAACTGAGGACTGTGAAGATATGCTACTTGCTTTACTTAGATAAAGGGATATAAGCTGGCATTGCATCCTAGCAGTGTGGACTTCCTCCTGGAACCAGTGCTCTGAGTGGGCCCATAACCTTGGGACTGGACTGATGTTTGAGAGGCACGGCTGCTGCCTTTCTCTGTATTATTTGTTTCAGATGGAGTAGAGATGCAACCTGAAGTCATGCCAAATCAACATAGGGATTTCTTCACATTCTACAAGTTTTCTTAGAATTGCTTTTTTTGCTCTCCAAAACTATATTATGGCTCTCAAGTATATATCAGCAGTCTTCACTCAGATGCCTGTACTTGTATGTGATTCGAAGAAAATGAGCTGAGAAATAGAAGATGTTATCACCATTGTGTGATCCACCAGAATCTAAAAGTGGCATAACCTTGAGGTAGCCTAAACTTGCTTTCAGTGCATAAACCAAAACTATACATTGTTGAGAGCTAAGTAAATTGAAAATATGAATTCCAATGCCATTTCTATATGGAAAAATGTCAAAAACTATATTTAGAATTTAGACAGCTCCCCAGAAGTGCAGCTCCATTCACATCCAGTAGCCCATGAACAGTCCCACTTGGACGGCCACAGGCCTTGCTAATGGGCCCGAATCAGACTGCAGGTTCTCCTTTCCAGACCAAGTTCCTGATTTCTCACCCAAAATCTGCTTCTCTTGAAAGCATTTCTGTCCCAATAAATGGATCTTCTGCTTGCTCAGGCCAAAAGCATCAGCCTCAGCCAATCTCTTTCTTTCTCCCCACCCTATCCGCTGAGCTCCTTTTTTTTTTTTTTTTTTTTTTGTAGTACCAGGGATTGAACCCAGGCCCTTCTGCTTCCAGGGTAGACGCAGTACCACTTGAGCTGAATCCCCGGCCCCTGACCTCCTCTCTTTATTTTCTCTTCACTTTTCCAACCAATTCCTGCCATACCTTTGGCTTCTCAGTTCTCTCTCCCTCTGGGTTCATGTTAATTCTGGGTTCATGTTAATTCTATGCAGTTCTTCAAAAGTGTTGCTCACAGTAGAGACACCCCAGGCCATGCCAGCTAAAATTTTCAAGCCCTGTTTCATCTCTCACTTTTGTTAAAAAACAAAAACAAAAAAATAAAAAAAAAACCTATGTTTTCTAATTTCTTTATTTCTTTCATCAATTGTTTTGCTTTCTTGTAATATATAATTTCCATGAGGATAAAGACTTCAGTCTGGTTCAGATACTGTGTGTCACACAATCTGTAACATGTTCTAATATTTGTTGAGTGAATAATGAATGATTATTAATATACCAATAAGAGAAGATTAATAATACGTCAGAAAATTTTTAAAATTTCCTTTTTTTAGGTAAAACATATAAAGTGAGGTCTTCTCATAGTGAAGCAGTTTAGTTTAGTGACAGTTTTCACTTCTTTTTTGCCTGTTGTACAAAGATGAGGCGATCTCTTAATCTGTAAAACTCTGTCTCCTATCTTCGGTCAAAGGAAAGTATGAGTCCAGAAGAGTTTTCAGAAGCAACAGAAGCATTTTCAAATGACGAAAGTTTAAGAGAAGGAGTGAGATGTCAGTATTCTCACAGTAGGAAGGGATCTCTTGCTTCACGGTGCCTCTCTGAGCGAGGGAGACTCCGGAAGCGAGCCGAGGAAAGCGGCCACCGCACGTGCACAAGGGAAGAACCCTGAAGGCCGCCTCCCTCCGGTCTCTGAGAGGCCTGACTGCCAAGCTGAAGGTGAGGGTGTGTGACCCATGAGAACATAAACCCTAGTCCTGTGAAACACGCTAGGAAAGGTTTATGTTTGTGAAACTCAACTCGAATTACAACTAGAAAAAAATAATTATGAAGTGGAAAAAATAAAAATGGGACAACACATCCACAATTCTTCTAGTCCTTAACCACTTGAGATTATCTTCGGGAAAAACATTTTAGAAAGAAAAGTCAAAGGTGACTTGGCAACTTGTAGTTACAAATCAGTTGAAGGACCCCAAATCACTTATTGTTCTACCTTGCCAGAGAAAACGTGGTAATGTCCTGCCTAAAATGCATTCTGTAATTGGATTTTGAAAAAAATTATTAAAGTAAAATGTTTGGGTTTTTTGAAAATCTTATATATTTTGGGGAATAATATTGTTTTATTGAAAATATATATAGTTACTAAAATAATTAGGATATAACCATGGGGTAATGAAAGCATTAGGTATATTTTGATGTCAAATAACTGTTTATAATTTCATTGAAGTTTAATTTTGCAATGAATATTTTAACATTAAAACAACTTTTAAGAGGATTATCAACCAAGATGCCAACACTACTGTAACACAGAAAGAAAACTGATGAAATTCTGTTGTAACATTCTGTCTTACATCTTTAATACTGCAAGCAGATTTTAAAAGGCAGGAGATTAAAGATTGTATACAGGACCAATTTAATTTTACTTTTGCCAATGATTAATTTCACAAAATGGGAAGACAGAAGAAAAGTGGGGAAAATAAAATTTTAGGGATAGTTTGTAAATGCATTTTCGTTGTTTTCAGTATCTTTGCACTGATGATGGAATTGAGTTGTTCAGTATTCTTTTGGGAAATCCTACAGAATTGGATTTATGGCACAGATGTCAGCCAGAAACCTCATGTGTTTATTTTCATATCAGAAAGTTTCTCCACAGAAACGTTTGGCTATAGCAGTAAGATCACTAAACTGAAGGTCCAAGGACCCTAACTGATTATAGCAGTCATAACATTCTTAATCATTTTCTCTAGATTTCAATTATCTTTCTGTGCCATAAAGTAATGGTAAGATTTTATTAGTTCTTATAGGAATTCTAGTGCACTTCAATTACCAGGAACTCCACAGTGGAGCGTATTCTCAGATTAGACAAAAATAAAGAAAACTCCATGTGTATGTTTGTGTGTGCTCAACGACAGATAATTATGACAGAACGGCATATTGTCTGAGAAGGGTCAGACAGTAAATATTCAGTATTGCGTACCATACTCTCTCTGTTAGAACCACTTCAGAAAGCAGAACAGCAGCCATGGCAGGCATTTAGAGGAGCAACCCGGTGATATTCCAATCATTCGTTTAATTTACAAAGACAGGCAGTGGTTTGGATGTGGCCCACGACTCTTCCGTGCCAACCCCAAGTTGCCCTTCCAGGTGAGTCTAGTGGGAGCCACTGTGTGGGCCATAAAATCTACCTCAAAAGACTTATTCAGTCTCTTGTTTTTGACACTGAAATTCCACTTCTAGCAGTTTATCTCATAAGGGAATATTTAGACAAATCTGTAAAGCTGTTATCTAGAGGGATACTTACTATAACATTATGATGTTAACAGATGGGAAACAAACATAAGACTTTCAATAAGAAATGTTATGTCCATACTGTGGCTTATTTATACACTGAGATGCTATATATCCACTAAAATGATACCATTTATCTCTATGTGCTAATATAATAGCTACAGTACATAGTTAATTAGGAAGGCAGCTATGCTCACCACTATACCACCAACGCAGGTGGTACACAGTTAATTAGGAAAGAAACATTCTATAAACCTTCAGCATGATATGACTAGGTTTTGATAATTATCTCTCCATTATAATATAGAAGTAATTCTATTATCTTAATATTCTACTTTCATAATACTGGTTTCCTGCAAATAATCTGGGATTTACAATCAATGAGAAACAGCAAAAGTATGTTTTTAGGGAAACAATGCATAGTGCAAAAGAGATTATTCAATTGTGATGATGCTCATACTTTCAATAGCATCTTAAAATGTCTCATAGACCTATAAATACTCTTACATATCCCTAATTCAGTTTGTATGGGGGAATTCAGACTCAGCCTCTCAAAGAACAGCCTCTTCAGCTCCAGCTTGAAGAGAGCCACGCTACCTCGCCTGAAAAGTGAGAGTGGTGCTATACTTAACAGTACAGTTCTGGCTCTTCTTAGCTTGTCGGAAAAAAAGGAGGAAAAGAAATTTTTCTTGTCTCTTTTTGCTATTGTGGCCAACGCCAAGGGGGGAGTTCACAGGTTTTTCTCAGAAGAGCAGTACGCCACAGATCTGAGTATCTGTTACTGTACCAAGGGCTAGGATTTGAGTAAGTTCTTCAGGAAAGCAGAGGAAGTGTACAAGGTTTTGTGAACCTGCAGTTTGTAGCCTCCTTTAGTATTTCTGTTCACACAGAGTTTCAGGATGACATTCTCAATATGCACTATTCTGTTATTATTTTTTTGAAGTTTACCCTTAGTGTTAGTTTTCCTAAAGGAAACTTTTTTCCAATGATTAACACATTTTACTGAAATAAACTACACAATGACAATAAAATAACAAACACAAGTGTTTTAATAAATACTTCATGGTTATTAATGTTATTGGTACAGACTGTGTATGTGTGTGTGTGTGTTATTTCACAAAGGTTAGGATGTGTGTCCATGAGAACATAAACACTAGCCTGTGAAACACACTAGGTAAAGGTTTACATTTGTGAAACTCAACTCAAAGATATTATTTAACCATTGTTTAACAAAATACTTCTTAAAAATGAGGCTACATTCAGAGAAAGGTAAAATTAGGTGATTTCTTTACTGTCTGCCTAGCACACTGTATAGCTGCACAGATTGAGCTACATCACTGGCCCATATAATTTATGGAACTTTGACTGACTTTTTATTAGGCTGCAGTGTCTCCATTTTGTGTAGAATCTGCCCTTCATTGTAAATGTCATTTAAAAAATCACCACCTATTGCAAGTGGCAATTTCGTTGTACTATTCAACAAAACAGTGCACATAGCAAATTCTCTTTCTTTTTCTGTTTTAAGTCTCATCTTTGTTAATATAAATTTGTAATGCATAGTAGCTACATTCATTTTGGGGAATTCATAGGATACATATTACATCTTAATTTCATTTGTTCTTCTTTCCTTAACTGCCTAATAGTTCCTCCAACTCAGATCTCCTTCTCCACAAAATATACCTCACTGTTTTCTATTGGCTATATTTTATCTTGCTCTTTGAATTATTTATATTTTTGGTCCCTCATATAGCAAAACCATGTCATATTTAGCTATCTGTTTTTTATTTGTTTCCGTCATCTATACTTTCATCACATGTGTGATTTATCCCTGTCCTTTCCTTCCCTTTATATTCTCTTTCTCCTCACTTTTCTCTCCTTTCCCTTTCCCACTGGAAGTATTTGTCAATGTCTGGTGAATCACAATGAAATCTGGATTTTGTTCAAGGATAAAGAGTGTATTGGCTCCTGGTTTACAGAAGGGGAGTTGGGGCAAAAGCTGCTTTACACCCTCTATGTCTGGTCTCTTAGGACTCAAAGAAAATTCAAATGAAAAAACTATGCATGGAATAAATTCTCAAAACAATATGAGGAAGGTTCTAAGTAGGGAGGGAAGTCTGGAGTATGTCCTAAGCTTGGCACCTGGGTCAGGTCACAGACAAAGAAACAAGTCTTGGTTCTTATAATCCATGAAGTTTGTTATCTATTTTCTTGTCATTGGGAGAAAATGTTCAACACCCAGCACTTGAAGGAGGACAGCTTTATTTTATTACCATCATTATTACCATCCCTGGTTGTTGGCCCCAGGGAAGAAAATGGCATGGCACAGGAGCAAAAGCTGCTCACACGGTGACCAAAAAGTAGAGCGGGAGGGGAAGAGCAGGGCAGGGAGACACGCCCTTCCAGTTCACATCTCCAGCCAGGCCCCCTCCCCACACAAGGCAGCTGTAGCCCCCATGCCTAGTCCTGTCCAAGTCCTCTGGGCACATGAACCTTTGAGGGGGTATTTCAAATATAAACCACAACATGTCATAAAATATTGTGTCTAACCCAAAAAGTAGTTTCCAGAAAGAAGGCCATATCAGATCCTGCCTACGTGTTCCATTATTAATTCTTTGTTTGCCCTTGTAATGTTATACCTGGAGATTAAAAAGAAAAAAATAAAGCCATCCAAAATAGCAACCAAATATAAAACCAGTCTGTTCCTGTGGTATGAGTTCCCATCCCCAACATCCACTCTTTCCCCATTATTCCAGAATAAAATCAAAATATCTACTCTGTCGCATAAAGCTCTAAAATATCACCTCTCACCCCTTCTTTTCACCTTTGTATTCCACAGTTGCTTTATGCATGAGTACAGTGTAGTCTCTGCAGAGTTCCATTCCAGTCATCCTAATGAAGTTAGGTGAAGAGAACATTTCTTTGTCACCAAACTAAGATCTCATGTGGATCAGCAGGCACTTTGTTCCACCTCATAAATCAAGAGATTGAAGTCCCTTCAGTCTGAGGTGTCACACATATAGGTTTCATGTTTCTAAAAATCATAATATAGGGTTCTCAATTCAACGTAATGCCAAGTAGGTACATATATTTAGTATAAATATATCACCTGCAATATTTGGGCCAGTTTATGTTAAAGTGTTCGAAGTTTATTTTAGAAGAAATCATTCTAATATTGTAATTAGTTTTCAGTAGATAGGAGAAACATATGCTAATTTAACATATGCTGTAAATAATATACCAGTGCATAGTATAGAACATCATGGATTAATGACACAACTTTGTGTAATAATTTTAGTGCATCATGTCTAGTGTCATATTTGTGACATGATCACACTAACAATTATTTGATACTTTATGTAAATTTTCAGTCTAAATGAGAGACTTCTACAGGACATCCCAGCCCATTCCAGCAGGTGCCTTCCAGGGTTAGAGCATTTAGATGAACAAATGGATGTCGCTGGCTCTTCCACTTTTTTGCTCTGGAACCAGCACCCATCCTTCCACTTTCTCTCTCTGACAGAACTATTTTAGTGACCTCAGCCTAATTGCAGTACAGACTGGGGATTGAGCACAGCCCACAGACAGTATGTGACCACTCAGGTCTCTGCTGTATTCACTCTGTGACACACAGAAAGGGGAAGAGCAAGAGAGAGAGAGAGTACTTGGCAGCAAGAAGATTCAAAAGTACCATGATGGGGACTGTCTCCTCTTCCTGGGAGTGCTTTAGTGGACACGGAATGTCTTGAAGGTCATCCAGGGGGCAATAAAGAGACATTTGACAGGCAAAGTCACTGAGGTAAAAAAGACTGAGCATAGAAATGAAGTAGTATCATTTCAATCATGTTTTGACTGGCATATAGATCTTTTGAGACATGTCTGTCATCTATTCCTCTATTAAAATTTGATTTTAGTTTAGCACATGGTATCATATAAAGATGATCAGAAATCTTAGGTGAAGGGGGTATGTATAAGAGATAAATATGCCAAAATAGTGACAATATATAAGAAATTTAAATGGTAAATCCTCAAATTGGCTTACGTTTCCTGTCGTAGAACAAGAATAGATCTTGTCAGATTAATGGAAAGTTGAAGTTCCTCAAAGCTTGGGATAGATGCTTTCACAACTGTGAAGATACCATGGAGATATAGAAAAGAAACAGGTTGAATTATATTTGAGATTTTTCTTGCACATTTGTTGTAAAATTGGTAATTCATAAGTAGTGAGTTTTTGTTGTAGGAACTATGTCTGGTCATACAGAAACAAATATTAATGAAGAGCTAATGAGAAAACATAAAAGCACTTCTTATCTTTGACAAAAATTTATAAGTAACTTGTCTATTTAAAATATAAAGAAGTATCCAAATCTATTTCTTTTTCTGGGGACATTCAGTATTTAAAGAAAACCAAAGACAATTCTCATCACAAGTATCTTGACTGTAGCATGTGAACACTGGCTCTTTGCTCCTAAACTGGGAAAGTTTAGTTCCTTCATTCCTGCAAACTCAAGGTGTGCTGCCCTTCATGTTCATGGACATAGAATATGATTGCAATATCCACCAATAAAAATGCTGAAGGCCATAAATGGTTAAAAACATGAAACACTGCTTCACACATTTGTTTCTAGTGTTGAATGCCAAATAGTAATTGGGAATGCATTTCAAGTTAATTGATGACATTTTGAATACTAAAATTGCAGTTAAAAACGTCAATACAGCACATCACGGTGTGGGGCTAAAAGAAGTGTTAGATTTTATTGGCATTTTTGAGTAACACTCCTCCAAACATCATGGGAAAATATATTTCCATATTCTGGACTGTTACTTCAGTGTTTCACATTCCTAATCTTTGTGGAAGCTGCAGTTATTGTTCCGAAGTCTCATGACATTTTCTGTATGATCTAAATTTCCAACTCTCCTTTTCTGAACTGTTCATCCATAGTCAGTATGGATTAAAACATGCATACCTTCCATGAAAATGTCTTTGTACTCCAGAATCTTCCCTGCAGCATGATTCTGAAAATGGCCTTGTCTTCTTTTCATTTGATTTTGGCCATCCCAAGGGTGTGTGTGTGTGTGGGGGGGGTGTTTTATTTCTCTTTAAAGCCCACTAAGAATAAAGTTAATTGGTAATAAAATGCATCAGTCCTTATCTCTAAGCAAAAACTGAAGAGCAGTAGTTATTCAGATGGCTTCTCTTTGAAGCTTTCTTTCCTTATGACTTTTACCGAATATTGACCAAAGAAAAGAAAAAATAGAAAAAAATAATCTTAATGCTTAGTACCTCCAAATCAAAGGATTTCGTTAATCCCCAAGAAGTCATTGCACCAAACGCCACTGTGAAATGCATGTGTTCTCCTTGCGCATGGTGTGTCTTGGTGTGTTATGCTCTCTAGAGAGATGGCAAATGGTAACAGTTACAAGACCCTGAGATCCAAACCTTGCCATGAAATATTAGGTGAGTTAACTTATTGCTCTTAGGCTCAGTTTTCAACCCCAAATAGGCTGATGGTGAATTTTATCTGTCTCAGAGGCTTGTCATATACATTAAATATATTAATATCTGTTAAATACTTTCCCTATAACTTCTTAGAAAATGTGGAAGAACAGTTCTTTTATGGCCTGGTTACTAAGTATATCTGACAAAGACACTTTCCTATATCTTGTTATGCCCTACTCTCCAGATTTTAAGTACATTCAGTCCAAAGTGCCATCTTAGTCCAAGTTTCCTGGGTCGGCAAAATGAGGCAAAGCTGTGCAGGTGAACTGACTTTCAGCTTTGCTCCAGGTTTTCCCTGCTGTGAACTGTAAAATTCAGAACTGATCAAATCAGCTCACATTTATAAACAGCAGTAGTCAGCCTTAGTACGTGCAAGAGTAAAAGGGCTGATGGAATTCTGTACAGAATCTGGACCTCAAAAGAACTTTTGGATGAAACTGCAGCAAGGTCCTATAAGTAACCATATAATAAAACAGGGTTAGTGTTGCAGGGGCCTTTGGGGAGGGCCCTTCTTGTCACATAGGACCTCTTGTTACATATAGGAGAGCATTTTAAGCTGGGTTTTGTGGAGTGTGTAAATTTGGAAAAAGGAAACAGATGATTGGGGAATTTTTAGACAAAAGAGAATAGGTTTCTAAGTGAGGGAAATGTGAGTCATCTGGAATGGGTGACTTACAGGAGATGAAAAGGTGACAGAAAAGATACTTTAGAGTCACATATTGTGGGAGCTTAATGCCACATTAAAAAGTTTGGATCCTTCTGTAAATAAAAAGATAGCTTTGATTTGAAGAGTGACGTGATTAGGTTAACACCTCAGGGAAGGTAGGTTGCATTAAGATAAAGTAAGCAGTGCTTAAGGAGATAGAATCAAATGCCAGTCAAAAAGATATTGCTCTCATTCAAGGAAATTTTACTGATTTATTCTCTCATCATTATTTATTTTTGTTCTTCATTCACTGTGGATTCATCAGCACATCATCGCTTTAATAGGATATTAGGCCCTTGGGCTATTATGATAAAGATCAAGTTCCATTTAAATTCTTTCATTTGTTCAACAAAACAAGCATTGAGAGCTTACTTGATGATGGTGGAACAATGAGAACTAGCTTCTGCCTTGACCTTGAGTTATCAGGCTTGCTGTGAGTAGGGAAGACACTTGGTGATTAAGGGCTGGCTGGTGTCTTGGAGATGTGAATGGGATGTTGTAGTTCTTCCCCAAATGACAATCTACAAAAGGGACTATACAGACTCTACATGACCTTTCATCCCAACTGCTCCTCAAGGGATTAGCTTGCTTCATTTATGCCTTTACTTTTATCTCCAGGCTGAGTGCAGCCGAAGACCATGTACCCCAGCTGGTGGGTCAGTAGAAATTAGAATACCTCGAACCTTTCATGTGTGCTTGCTGGGTTTACATTCTCAGTTCTGTGGGATATCAAGGGCCTTGAGATTCCATTCTGCATTTTAAGACTCAGAAATTAGCATTTATTTTCCTTTTCCTTCTCCTCTCTGGTGGTCCTCAACCTGTGCTTTTAGTCATACACCGGAAATTGGACTCCTTCAGTGGACGTTTCATGTTTATGGACCAACAGCTGCTTAAACAAATAAAAAGACAGACAAACAAAACCACATTCTAAAAAATAGAAGCCATATTTTGTTAGAGAATTTACCCTTTTTTGCGCTTTTTTTCTATTAGTATATGTTAGTGTAGATGATATGCACACATGTCTTTTTTTTTTTTTTTTTTGAGAGTCTTGCTTTTTTTAGGGTCTTGCTTTGTAGTTCGGGCTGGCTCTGAGCTTACCATGTAGCCTAGGCAAGCTTCGAACTCAGCAATCTTCCTGCCTCTGCCTCCCGAGTGCTGAGATTACAGGCGTGAGACACATGACATATTTTTAAAGTCTTCAGAAAGAATGTAAGGATACCACTTCATTTTTATGTATTACCTATTGTAGCTTAATCAAGTCCTTGATAAATGCAAGATGAAACCATATTGCATTTAAGATATATGATTTGTGAAAAACATGTTTTAATTTGAAAACATGCTGAAAGTGATTAGCCACATTTAGGATTCCAAATTATGCACTTTATTATTCTGCCACAATCGGTTAGGCTGTCAGCCACAATACACTTAGAAAACAAGCTTTTGAAAAGGTAAAATATCTGTTGTTTGGAGATGATAAATTGATGTCTCAATATCATCTTTTAATGAATGCAGCTCACCTGATGTGTTTAGACATGGATTACCTCTCAAGTGGTGGGGTTCGCTCTTCCATACCTCTCGGGGAGACTGCATGTGGAGACAGATGTGTGGACTCTAGCAGCAAAGCCATTGGAAGGGACAGACACAGTGGCCTGTTTGTTCCCTCTTGGATGACTTTTATCGCAGTAACTGAGTGGGCCGACTGTTAGCATTTGTGACTCTTCTTCTGGCTGTGGGTCTCCGGCTCCTAGAACTACTTTCCTTCTAAGTGCTTAAAGCCAAAAGTGCCAGGAAGTTTTCTCCCTCTTCCCCAGTAGTGGCTCATCCCCAGGAAACACCTCCCGCCTGAGTCTGGAAGCCCAGCTCCCTTGCGCAGGGGGTGACAATGCCGGGATGTGACTTCCCCTTGAGAGGGCTGGCCAGAGCCTGCTTGTGCTGCTTTGTCTGCAGTCAGAGCCGTGCTTGCCTATTCCGCCTCTGTCCTTCCAAAATAGGTTTCCCTGAGACCATTTCCGTAAAAAAAAAAAAAAAAAACACTTTCATATCATTCTTGTCCTAGAGTGTGCTTCCAAAAGTGCTTCAGACTGTCCTTTTCTTTAAAGTATCTCTCCTGTTTGGCACCTTTTTCCAGACGTATTTTGAGCTAGCAAGCCTTCCAAACTGTGTAAATATACCCTCAGAGGGATAAACACGACAAAACAGAGCATTCTCTCAAACCTAAAATGACACAGATCCAGTAACTAAGATTCGCAGCAATAAAACAAGGAGGCTGCCTGTGGATGCTGGGTTTTGCTGGTGCCACGGCCAGTGACTACCTCTACCAACCTCGTTTTAGTTACAGTCAGGCAGTGAGTGTGGTTCCGAGGTCTATTCTCAAAGCTGCTGAAACCAAGCTGTAGCTGGTGGTCTAGTTCCTACGTGGCATGAACTCAAGTAGGAAAACAGAAAAGGAGAACAGGGAGAAAAGTATGCTGGAACCTACAGCTGTTAAAGTGTCTGAAGATGGACACGCAGCAGAGGACGAGAAGAGCCAACATCTGTCTGAGACAGTGACATAAAGATTCTTCCACCCTGTGAGGAAGGGGTCCAGCTGCTGCCCCCTTACACGTGGGATTAGGAGTTTAACCTGGACATTGATAGAATAATAAGGAGCCAAAGAACATCCACTATCCCTATTACAACCAAGTCTCCAGCATTTTCTTCAAATTTTAGACAAATGGTAAAAAAAAAAAAAAATGAACATATAAAAAACAACCAGTGGCAAAAATGAAAAGTAACAAGAACACAAGAGGAAGAGGGACCCTCTGAACATTATTTATAACAGGCACCAGAGAATATTCAGAAGACTGTTTATCATCCTTAATCTGATTTAAGAAGACATTGCTTTTGGCAAACAGGAAAGAAAGCCACAAAATAAAACAAGCTGAGATGAAGGGACAACAGGATGAGATGGAAAGGGGACAGCACATGAGGCCAAGGCAGCAGGCTGGGATGGAATGGGGCTCTCGGCAGCATAAAGGAGGTGCGCCGTGGGTCCAGAAAAACAGCTTTGAAATTATATTGACTTTCAAGTTGATCCTTCCGGTGCATGCTTACACCCCACCATACCAAAGAGAAGAACAAGAAAATGTGTCACTAGACATGCAGCACAAATAAAGACAGTACAAACGAAAAGCTGGAATTTCTAGAAACAAGGTAGCTGGCATAAAAGTGGGAGCTAAACAACACAACTAATGAAACATGTCTGACTTTGGGAGATTGGGAGGAAAGGGAAATCTAGAAGTCCACATTATAGAAACAACACGATTCAGGGAAAATTATCTAAAGGACAGTCTCATAACCTAATAATGTTTTTAAATTATATGAAAAACACTCTGATAAGCATTGAGAAAGATAAATAGACAACTATAAAACAAGTGATGATTCAACTCCACTATGTTAATTTGCAATGCTAGATTTCAAAGGATAACAAAGCTAACTTAGAGAAAATTTTCCAATGAATATTAAGGTCTTTGTAAAGGTCTAGCCTATGTTAGGTGTGGAAAATACAACAGTGCAAATACAACCTGAAATATGTAGAATTAATAGTAATTCATCATCATGGCTACATACAAAAATTTAATAAGAGACATATTTTACATCTGTGTATGTGCTAAGATGTACCTTTGGAATTTTTCACAGAAAAAGTCTAGAAAATGTCCTAAATAGTTTGCATTTCCAGAAGTTCTCAAGTAATACTGAGATGTAGCTGTTTTGAGAAGCAAAAGAGCCATTATTTGGGGGGAAAAGTTATTCCACTGCAGTGGGAACGTTGCATAATTACAGTAACTGAAATAATACTTGTGAAGATTATTTATTTTGCAGGGAAATCATAATAGCACATATTCACAGATAAATCACCATTTAAGACTTTATAATTATGTTTTTTACATATCACGTTTCAATAGAGAGAAAAAGCACAGTTGTCAAATAAATCAATAAATTGAAAAAGAAATTGTTAATAAGGGTCATCTCTGGTAAATCTCCTTATATACAATTGTTTGTTTTCATCTTTACTCATTCTGTATTTTCTTTTTTTGTTTTGTTTTGTTTTGTTTTGTTTTGTTTTGTTTTGTTTTGTTTTTGAGACAAGGTCTTGCTTTGTAGTTCAACTCACTATGAACTCACTATGTAGCCCAGGCTGGCTTTGAACTCAAGATAATCCTCCTGCCTCAGCCTCTGAAGTGCTGGGATTCCAGGCATGTGCCACCATACCTGGCTTCATTCTGTATTTTCAAAATGATCATGCATTAAATTTTTAATGAGAAAAAGAAAAAAAATTCTTCAGAGACCCAATTTCAATTTTTTTCATGCAAAACTCCTGTCAGTCTGTGCCATTAAATACATGCCAGCATACATACATCACTTTTGTCATTGTACCATGAAAACAGTCATCTCCTAGATCACTTGTTATTAAAAGTTTACTATACAAGTTAACATTTTAAGGGTTCAGAAAAATTCTGTTAAAAAAATTACTGTTGCTTTCTCTATCATTTCCAAACTTGTCTACAGAACATTACCAAACATCTGTTAATATTCTGCAGAAAAAATCGTCCATGTATTGAAAGTTGCCACTCCTTTGTATTTATTGAATAAATTAATGAATAATTAATTCAGCAGATCAGTGGATCAGTGACTAAAATATGTTTGTTAATCACTCATTAACTTTTTTTTCTGGTTTTGAACCTGTACCAAGAGCTTCCTTTCAAAATTTAGTACAATTTTTATTTGTATGTATTTATATTACCCAGTCCAAAAAGTACTTGACAAACCTTATATAGAGCCTACTGGCTGTGAAGATTTTGGGGAGACACAAAAGCATTTTTTTAAAGACAGGGTCTTGCTTTGTACTTCAGGCTAGCCTTGAGCTCACTATGTAGCCCAGGCAAGCTTCAAACTCAGCAATCCTCCTGCCTCTGCCTCCTGAGTTCTGGGATTACAGGCGTGACCACCATGCCTAACAGGGCATTTTATTTTATGCCTTCTGTTCTCAGTCCACAATTAGTTCATTACCTTTGACTTTTCCCACTTTCAAACAATTTCAAATTACTTTCACAGATGTCTGTGCATTTGGGTAATGATTAAATCTAACAAAAAGTGATAATTTTGTCTGATCTGTTTGAAAATGACAATGGAAAAATCCAACTATCCTCTCAAAAATATACAAATACCAAATGGAGTTTCCTGCTTTCTAAAAGTTGGTGACACTGTATTTCTAAACAAATATTGTAGGCCAAAAATGAGAGCCCATCTGGAATTTTGTAATCATTTTCTCTGCCAAACAGTCTTTTTTTTTTTTTTTCCACTGTAGTGGTTACATTCCATTCAATTACTATGTGGGATCAGGGGATTTCTTATGGCTCCTTTATATTTTGCAACTATATGACCTATAAAAAGTCTGAAAACATGTTTGGAAATACTCGGTATCTTAGCAACAAAAATACTGTGGAATGTACCCAGATGTAAACAGCATATTTCCCAGCACATATGTACATGTCACTGAAGATGACAAGAAGAAATATAAGCTCCCAAAATATGGGAAAAGTCACCGACAATACTCAAATGCATTTTTTTCATTTCATGTGAGATTCCGAAGTGCTTTCCATGGACAAATGTAGCACATATAGCCACTACATCAAAAACAGTTTATTCAAAAGAGTATAATAGAATTAAAAGATTTTTGAAAAAAAGAATTTAGCAATGACTAGAATTGTAGATGGTCATTTTATTTTAATCTACATTTGTAAATGTTTTAGTGAGCACATGCACTTCCCCACAGTGAGATGAGTAAAGTAAAATACTTTAATATGAAATGTTGTGTTTAAAGAAATAATACTGGGCTGCAGATTTGGCTCACTGGTTCCGGCACCTGCCTAGCAAGTACAAGGTTCCTGGTTCAATCCCTGGTAACCACATACAACAATACCGGGCATGGTGGCTCACGCCCACTGGCAATCAGTACCACATACCACAATGCCAGGCTTGGTGGCTCAAGCCTGTAATCCCAGCACTCAGGAGGCAGAGGCAGGATGATTGCTGTGTTTGAGGATTGCCTGGGCTATATAGTGAGTTCAGGGCTGGCCTGAACTATAAAGCGAGACCCTGTCTCCAAAAAAAAAAAAAAAAAAAAGAAGAAGAAAAGAAAGAAAGAAATAAGAATATTGTATATTATTAGCTTTCTTTAGCAAATACGATAAAATGTAGCCCAATTACATTTAAAGTGAATATCAAGATGATTTCATGAATTACAAGACAATAAATTGAATTAAGCACAGCTGTCTGATAATGGTTCTCAGACTAGCTCTCATACCTTTGATGCAACACAGGCAGCCTCTGGCTGAGCTGTAAGCCCACACCCTTTTATGACTGATAACATAATTTAAAATGCTGTATAATAGAAAATGTTTTGTAATAGAAAGCAATAACATTGATTGTATTTTATAGGTGTGGTGCTCAACAGTATGCCACACACTGTTTTAAATTACTTATATAGTTTGTCAATCAATACTGTAATATGACCTCTGAGGTGATCTCCTCAAAGAAACAAAGGTTTATTTTGTCTCACAGTTGCAGGAGTGTAAGTCCATGACTGACTAGCCCTGTCACTGTGAGTGTGTGGTGAGATGGTCCATTGTGATGAGAGCACATGGCAGGGCAGCTTGTCCATGCCTGGGGCATGATCAAAGAGATCAGAAGACACCATGCTTTCAATTTTCAGACTTCCAATTAGGTCCCTTATCTTAAAATTTCTACCACATCCTAAAAGTGTGACGGGCTGAGGATAGCCTTCAGCATGTGGGGCTTCAGAAGGCTCTTCTGCAAACCACACCCCATATACCATCTCATGTAACCTTTCAACAACCATGGGAGTTATGAGAAATATAATAATTCTCATGCTACCAAATAAGAGATGGAGGAAGAGAGAGGCTAATCAGGATTTGACACTAAAACTTCCGTCTTTGATTTAAGTGCTTAATTAGAATTCCCTACTATTTCTCCAATACTGATATGCAACTGGGCACGAAGCTGACACCACCAATGCAAACTCAAAATGGACTGCTGCAGTGTGTAAGAAAGACCTTGAAGTGTCAACTGACATCCAGGAGAAGCCTATGTAAACTTATTGTTCCTCCTGAACATCATTCAGTTATTGAACTATAGTTTTTCCACAAAGCTCAGTTTTCAGTTTCTGGCCTTTCAATATAAGAAATCCAGCTTTGAGTGTAGTGATGCCCACTTGTAATACCAGCTATTCAGGAGGCTGAGACAGGAGATTCACAAGTTCTAGGCCTGACTGGGAAACTTGTAAGAAAACTCTGCCTAAAAAAAGAAAAAAATTAAAAGAGGTTAGGGAATATAGCTCAAAGTCCCCTAGGTTTAGTCTCCTGTAGCTCCGCCTTCCAAATCCAATGTTTGTTTGACTTTTATTTTCACTAAGCATTGATGTTCCAGCCACGAAATGGAAGTAAGTGTGGCTGGATAGGTAAAATCATGAAGAGAGTAGAATCAGGGAAGCCCTTTTCCTACTTTCAGTTGTGAAAGTCGTGACAGTCAATAATTTTTACTGCTGCCAAATCTTGTTCTTAAAAGGAAGCTGAAACAGTATTTCTGTCTGAATATTTTCAAATTTGAAAATATTAAACAAATTTTAAAAATATAAAACAGTCAGGCCAAAGAAAGCCTACCTGTAGTTCAGCTGTACTGTGTAGGTCTAAGGGAAAAAAAGCCATAGTGTTGATTGCACAGTCACATGGGCCAGTGATGACTGAGCATGCCCAAGGAATGTTCTAGAAGCCCACCTCGACCTTTTGCCTTAGTCATTTGTTTCCCTTTAATGTACCATTCATTCTACTTGGTGGAAGACTGCTTGGGTACAGAATTCTGAAGGTACTATTAGGCTTTTTTCAGATCTCTCCTTGTTGGTAACCGCCTGTGAGAGACTGCTGTTAATCTGGGCCCACTTCTCCATAACTTTTCCTTTATTCATAAGCTTTTGCTCAGTTCCTTACTCCTCTATCTTTTGCTTATCCATTATAAATACAGATATCCTTTGTGCATATCACCAAATGAATCTTCTTGGACCCAAATCATCACATGTTAAAAATGTGATTTCTTCATGGGAAGCCAAGCTTGCAATATCCACAACCCACCTGAACAGTTTCTTTCAGATTTTGATCTCAAAGATACTGCTTTAAAGGACTGCAAAAATGGAGACATGACTGGAAGAAAGGTCTAGAATGGAGAGAGAAATACAGGGAAAGGAAGAAAAAGGAGGAGTAGGGAGGGTTAAATCAATAGAAAAATTTCATAGATTCATAGGGATGTTGATTTCATTCTTTGATATGGGAGGGAGTGTGAGACCAGGTCTCCTCTGCTCCTGCCCTTTGACGTGATAATAAAATAACTTGTTAGGAAACCAGGTCATCACAGAAGATTGCCATTCCCTAGTCACAATCTTTCTTCTGTCCCACTCTCAACAGTCTTCCAGGCAATGAGCTTATGGATATACAGGAAACACTGCAGTTATTATATACATTCAAGCCATGACTATTTCTATTACTTTGAAGGATGTAGAGGAGGAAAGGCAAGTGTTAATTGATGAAACACAGTTCTGGTACTCTCAGCTCCTGCTTTGTGCCACTGCCAGTTACTCAAGTGGCCTGGCAGCCAGTCTGGCTCTATTGATTCATTTACTTAACCCATATTTCTTGAGTGCATTAACATTCCAGATGGTTCTGTAGGTAATAAGGGCATCACAGTTATTTAACCAAGATGTATCAATATGTAAATTCTTACAGCTTTTGATCTACCCATGGGAAGAGGCAAAATGAAAATTACACCATAACAGAGTATTTTAACATTGTATCTGCATTCACTGACCCAGTGTTTATACTCAGTTACTATTCTGGATACTAGGATCCAACAGATAATTTGAAAAAGTGCTTGTTTACATGATACAAAAGATTATAATTAAAGTAGAGTTTTTTTAAAATGTTCCTGAATTTATAGTAAAAGCATTTAAAAAGACATGTATCACATAGAAGCCCAGCTGTATAATTTCACATTGCTTTAGGCAACTTTGTTATAACAGGAAAAATATTTATGCTCTACATCTTGGTTATCTTATGTGAAAAATGAGAGAAATAATATTTATAAAAAGTTGTGTGGCTTAAATGAGAAAAACTAAAAATAAAATTAGTATAGTGCCCAGGACAGTGTGTGTAGCTTTTGTTTTGTAGTCGTGTAAATTTCAATATGTATATTTTGGATACTTGGGGAAATCTCTTACTTCAATCCAGGAGGTTTAAATGGCACTGGGGGACATTGCCAAAGGACACGCTGGCACACTGCTCTCCATCTGACCTTACTGGGTCAGGGAGAACTCATCCTGCTGAGTGTCAGGTTAGGCAGCTCAGCTTCCGGAAAGATAATGCCATAATTTAAGGCTGACTACAAGTCAATTCTGTCATTTCCAAGAAATGAGTATCTTTAAAAATCAGTTTCAAGATGTGTGATATTATGGGAACTCTTGCTGCTTTGTTTCCTAGAGGAGGATGCTTTCGGCAGCAGGAGTTTCCTTTAGTCCTATTTTTTTTCCCATCCTTTCCTTCTTCCGAAGGACAGAAACCAGACTTTCTGAGCAGATCTTTGTTGTGGTGGTTGTGTTGTTACCATGTGTCATTCATGTCCAGAGGGAATTTCAAATTTCCTGTTCACAACAGAAGAAACTGAGATAAAATGAACAAAAAGGAAATGTATTCTCCCCTCACCAGCATGTAAGAAGGAAATGAAATTGTGTTCCAAAACTTTTATTTGTTAAAAGGTTTAAAGACCTTCCTGTATAGTGGGAAGATGAATGTTTAGGGCTTATAGGGAATGAGTTATTCATGTGGTATAAATGTATTAGAAACAAATCATTTCTGGCTGTGCTGCTATGTGAATTTTGTGTTTGATAACATTTTCAAGATCCTGTTTCTAAGGACAGGTCTTGAAAACAATGGTTTCACTACCTTTGATCCACTGCACTGTGGAATTCTGGAGTTCTCTAAATAGCACTCTTTGAGATCACAGACTTGCTTCTCCTTTCGGGATGGGCTATCAGCTCACCTATATTCTTCTTTTCCTGAGAAATATTGTTACTAGGTCCTTTTGTTGAGTTAAAATAAACTAGGCAAGCAACAAGCAGGCCCTGGATACAAAGTCCTTTATGTCAATAAATGAAAAAAAAAATCACTGAAAGCCACATTGTGCTAAACTCACTTTAAAACCCATAGCAAAAATTCCAGTTGCTCAGAGAAAGCCAAAACATTAACATCAAAGCACTTGGCATCTTGTATTCAGGGCACAACTGACATATTTAGAAAAAAATCTTCCTTTTTTATGATAATAATCCCAGTCATGCCGCAGGGGTTTATTCTGAGAGACATTTCTAAGAAATGCATCCTGAGACGATGTCCTTGTGCGAACCCTGCAGACCACTTACCGGAACCTGCGTGGTATACTGCTGTGCACCTCAACTGTCATCATAATCATGGAACCAGGGTTCTGTTTGTGGTTAGTGACCCCAACATTATTATGTAGTTCATGGTTGTATTATCTTTTTTAATCGGAATGGCTTTTACATCCAATGACTTCCTTATCTCTCCTAAAGTCACATACTTTTTCCTATTGTGCCCAGAGTACATCAGGCCAGGGAAATGTCATATCTTAGAGCAGGTGTTGCAAATTTACAGATAGTGCTTAGCTCTTTAAATTATATTGTACAGCATTTTAAAGGAGAGGTTCGGGACATTTATATGAGTTATAATGGCTGATATTACCTACGTGACCAGGTAAAACCAGAGCTTTGTCATCCCATCCATCCATCCATCCATCCATCCATCCATCCATCTATCCATCCATCCATTCATTCTTTCATTCATTCATTTTTCTGGCTAATATGAGCCAGAAAATGTAGTGCTTCCTAGCAATACAGTTGTGAACAAAATCCATCCTGTCCTCTACTACCTCTGTGTGTAAGGGTAACATACAGCAATATTAGGAAGAAAGATTGATGCATGTATTGTGCTGATGCATGGAAGGAATCTCATAGCATGTGGCGATGGAGGGTAATGGTGGGAGGAAGATTCCAGCTTCTGTAGAGTCCGGAAACAACAGCCTCAGGGAACATGACCAGAGAGCAACTCGAGATTTGGTGTGAAAATTAACAAGTCCTATGCAATCAGGGTCGAGCAAAGTTTTCGGTACTGTTCTATATCTCTTAACTCCTTCCGAAAGTCACCTGCTTCAATGAAGTTCATTAAAAAGTTAGACAATAAGAGAACAAAGTTAAAGGAGAAGTTTGAGTTTCAAATTCATCTTCTCCATTGTCTCTTCCCCAGTGAGAAAGAAGCTTTCTACCACGTGCTGCAGGTTTTGGTGATAAGCGTGAATCCTCGTGCCTTTAGTGAGAGCCACGTGTGGAGGTGACCGCTGCTTCAGTGGACATCCCCGTCATTTTAGGGGGCAATGCACATCTCATTCATCTTTTTCTCTTGCTACAGCATCTATCTCTGAATGCTTACAAGGACTCACTGAGTATCTGTCAAATCGATAGCAATATTTTTATATTTACATCCTGCCTGGTCCCCCGCAAGGATGAAACAGGAAAAGCAATTGATTTCTAGGGGTTGGTAAATGAGTGGAGCCCACACCCTATCTCTGTGTGTAAGAACTGGAGGCAGAATGGCTTCTCCAACGTACCTTCTTCGCACTCACGCTTGCTTATTGATCTCATAAAATACTTGTGACAGTTTCACTGTTCTCCAATCGCTAACTACTGTGTAGACCCTCTGCATTATCCTTCTTAATGCTACATGATTTCTCTGAGGGGGTCCAGAGGCGGAACCAGCGTTGGCAAGTTGCAGAGAGGTGGACATGAGAGTGTAAAAGGAAGGGGATGATAATGTCCTCTTCTTACACTAAGTGGAGGGAAATCGAAGGAAAATCTACAGTGGCACTCTACAGGGTGGAGGGGAGAGTGCCAGAAATCAGCTCTTGTGAGCTTGTCCCGACGAAGACACTTTGCCCCTTTCTGCTTTCCTTCATCCTATGCAATTTTTGGTGATCTCAACTGGCTGATTACCTGGAATATTAGCTTTTCAAAATGTGACACAGAAGTTCACCAATTCCTTCCAACTCATAACGCTTTAAAATTGCAACTCCAAATTATTCCTGTAAAAATAGCTGATCTTTATGACTCCTCTGGGATTTCTTATTTTAATCTGAAACCTTCAGAAATGGTTCAGTTTTATGGAATGATGGTGGGAACGTCTGCCCTTAGCAGTTTTTGTGTTCAAGGGCAAATCAACCTCTGTACTTGCTAACTTCAATTTTCCAAGGGTTATGAGACTTTAATTTGATTCTTTATCCAATATGCATAAAATGTTCACTGGAATTTGCATAATACATTCATTGTATAATCACTCTTCACATTGGTTACCTGTTACCTCATATGAACATTGTAGGGGCGACTTGAACTTTATAACTAAACAGAATTAGGTATATCTCTGTTGGAAAAACATAATAAAGAAAAGGGAGGAAAGCATGTACTTGTTCTGAAGCAGGCTATTATATATATATATAAAAACACCCGAATCATGTAGTTTTAAATATTCATTTTCCAAACATAAGCAGAAGGAGTGCTGTGTTATGTGGAGGACCGTTACACTTCTCTTGTTTGCCTCCTTAGTATGTTTTCACAATAAGTAGATTAATCAAGGCCCTTGATTTCAGCATATTTCGAGAAGAGGATGAGGAATTTGGAGAGAGAGCATGCCTTAGACATTAGATGAGATGATTAAATGTACTTAAATTTATATAGCACCCAAGCGCAACATATAACTTGGCAATATTATTTTTGCCCTTATTTTTGGTTGAAGGTTCTGTGCCTAAGCACACATTGTTTTAAACTTGCAGAGACAGGCTTTGAACTCAGGTTGTAGGTAACTGTCCTTCTACCACACCAAACAGGTTTATACCAATACCCTTGTCTCCGGTGGGCTGCCTTAGGAGACAACTTCCATTCCAGCATTAGAACTGTCCAGGTACAGCCAGAAGGAGTATTTGGCAGAGCTTACAGGGAGATCTGAAAATCAGATAAGAGGTTGGATGATATGACACTGAAGATATGCACTTATCCTTCGGTTTTCTGAATCCTGACCTTGGGCGGTACTTAGGGGAGATGAGGGTGTCTCCCTCTATTGGTTACTATGGGATCGTGTCAAAATAGATAACCTAATTCAGTAAATCTGGAGTGGGGCTGTAGGTCCCCATTTCTGATAAGCTCCAGCTTTGCAGATGGACAGCAGCAAAATGACAAAGACACAGGAGCAAAGTATAGAACTCAAAGAGGCAGCCTGTCTGGTTCAGGCTGGCAGAATCATTTTAGTTGTTATCCAGGTCCAGATTCTCATTAAAACAATTATATGCACATCCTAAGCTGAAAAAATCCCTAAACTGAACCTTGAACAACATGTGTCAAGATCCTGAAATACCATCCTCCTTATACAACTGGGATGCTGCCTAGAAGGGAGAACATCTCAGCTCAAAGTCATGAGTCATCGCTGCTTAAAGAGATATCAAGGAAAGCCACATCTTTACCCAGTCTCCAACTGGTGGGCATCTGGGTTGTTTCCAAGATTTAGCTACCACAAATTGAGCTGCTATGAATATGGGTGCACATATGTCACTGTGATATGAATCTTTTAATTCTTTCATATACATAACTAGCAGGGGATAGCAGGGTTAAATGGGATCTCTTATAGGTTTTTCTTTTTTTTTTTTTCCTTGAGGAATCTCCACACCAATCTCCATAGTAGAGTATTACTCTGTCATAAAGAATGATAAGTTTGAGTCATTTATACTCAAATGGATATACCTTCAGGACATAGTCATAAGGGAAATAAATAGGTCACAGATCTGTAAATATCATATCTTTTCTCTGGTATGAGAAACTGATGATGTAAATGAGCTCTAGAATATATGGTATATATTGTGAAATAGAAAATAGTCAAAGGGAAATGGGTTTAGGGAAAAGTGACAAGGGGAAGAGAAATATAATGATAATAAAAAAGGGTAACAAAGGTTATGTATATAGGGGACGAGGGGTTGTAGAGTGGGTGGCGGAATGGGAAAAATGAGAATGAAATTGTGTCATGTACTGGTACAAATTTTCAATATTGTGTGAGATCATGGTATGTATATATATATATATATATATATATATATATATATATATAAACATACCAATAAAGATTCAAATTTTAAAAAAAAGAGATACCAAGGAACTGGTATCACCTCCAAAAATGCCCATTTACTATTGCCATTGAATTTCTATGGTGGTAAACATGCCTTTGTTGAAAAACAATACTTATAAATTAATATGTAATCATTATATAACAGAAGGGCTGTTCAAACTCAGTAAATTTAGTGAGTCATGGGTTTTACATTTTCTTCTCATAAGGCCTTGATATCTTTTCAAAATTTCTTTGTGATGGATCCAATTTAATTATAGCGAGAAGGAAAATGAACTTCTAATCCTCTGTATTTCATGAAGTGGATATTCAAATTTATTTTAATTAGTTCCTGATAGCTTTGGTTTATAATAGATGAGTCTTTTCTTGAAACATTTTTAAAAATCCAAAAAACTTGGGCAAAATCACTTTCTAAAGTTTAGGGAGCTTTGAACATGTGTATTGTCCATTTCTATTTTACTAATTTAAAAAATTCTCCCAAATTTAGGATGAAATCAGGTTTCCACCTTAGGACATTTGGCAGAGGAATACTCTAGTACTCAAAAATCTTTGAGAAACTGGCAGGTGGGAAGCTGATAATATTCTGGAAAATTATATTTATTGATTAGTAAGATGCGCTATTGAGAGAAAAATCAGATGGTAAAGTTGTGTGTATAATATCATAGTGTTTTGGTTTAAAAATAAAACAAAAACAATTACTCTTTTACATTGTAGCATTAGCTACTTTTTCTTTTTCTTGGCAAATATTTCCATAGCAGAAGTATATAACTTTCAAGATTAGGAAAAACAATATTATTAACTTTTTATGGAAAAGTTTAGAAATTTTTAAAATATACTTTTATGATTTTGGATACAGGAGTTATGCTTTATCACTAAATATATTACTGAGAGGTTTTAATTCATAATATAACAAGACTATAAGAATTGTTTCTAATTGTTTTTTCCAGTGACCCCATCAGAAGGAATCATGGGACAATTCTTAAGAAGCCCGAATGATGTTCTAAGGTCTTGGAGGAAGCAAAGTTATATTTCATTCAGTACTCATTTGTTTGGATTGTTTCTTTTTAAAACCGAGTGCACATAAATTTTAATGAATATTTAGAATTGTATTTTATATGTTAGGTAGGTTGAAGAAAATATTACAAGGTCAAAAGAGATGTGCTTCACAGTGAAAGAGACAGTGCTTGTGGCTATTTATTTAAAAATATTTAAAGGAAAGCCTGTAAACATATAACTCAGGAGTGGAATGTATTCTATGAAATATAGGTATATATTAGGAAATGCACACATGTAGTTAAATAGAATATTCCAAAGCGTTTAAACATGAGTTCTTTCAAAGACCTGGAGGCAGGAAATTCATGGATGGAGCCTGTCTCCAGGGATGATGTGTTAAAAAAGAAGAGTGCTTGTAGGGAAATTTAAAGCAGTGATAAGTTAGTGAATTTCTAGAATGTACGTTGTAAGTTAAACAGAGGCCTTTTGAATGGATTACCATATAGGTAGGACTCACCTGCTCTTCCTGTCTTTAGTGAGCTACTTAATATATCCCTCGGAGCGATTTTTCACTTTTAATACAAATGTCTTGACTCTGACAATGATGGGTTTTGAGAAGGGGGATGTTTCATTTAGAAGAGGGAATAAAGACATACCTCTCAGACCAGTTGTCAGGGCCACTGAGTGGGAATAGAGATTAAAGTACCTGGGACGGGAGGAAAGCTACTGTCTAGTTGATGCTTACATACTGAGGCCATTAGGTCTGTTCCTTTCCCGGAAGAATATTCCATAGTTCTTTGTTTCTGTGAGGCTGTGGGACGGAGAGGGAGAGAAGGAAGGAGCTGCCAGGAAGTAGGCCTCAGTTAGGTCTGCCTGCCCTACTCTGGGCTAGGGATTGGGCAGCTGTGATTACAGTGTTCAGTTATAAGTTGCTTCTTCCCTAGTTACAAACTCAGTGGAATTGTTTCACCAACACCTTGGGTTGGCTCATCCAGTCATCATGCAAATGTGGACTTCTTGCTGTTCTCATGGACCAACAGTCCCTATATATATAAAATATATATATATATATATATTATATATATATAATATATATTATATATAATATATATTATATATACATTATATATATATGTTGATGAATGTGCTTTTAATTGATATGCCATTTTTCAATATGCCATTGTAACAACCCTCTTATAAATGAGGCCTCATAAATATACTGGGTTCACCTTCCTTTTTTTGCTCTCCTAGACCATACTTCTTGACAAAGAGTGCCATGTCAGAGCTGTCTTTGTTTTTCTTACAGCATTTAAAACACTTCTTTCCATGCACATAACAGATGCATAATAAATTTAATAATATAATAATAAAGGAAAGAAAAAAATTTGATGATGAAAACAAAAAATGGAAACAAAGCTTACATATATAGATGTGGGGGTTGTAGGGAGGGGGAAATGCCCTTCAAGATATATCATGTAGGGCCGGAGATTTAGCTCAGTGGTTCCGGTTCCTGCCTCACAAACGCAAGGTCCTGAATTCAGTCCCTGGTGACCACATACAATGCTGGGTGTGGTGACTCACACCCACCAGCAATCAATACTACATATCACAATGCTTGGCGTGGTGGCTCACACCTATAATCCCAGCATTGGGGAGGCAGAGGCAGGAGGATTGCTGAGTTCGAGGCTTGCCTGGGCTACACAGCTCAGGGCTAGCCTGAATTACAAAGGGAGACCCTGTCTCAAAAAAAAAAAAAAAGATATATCATATACAGGTACAAATTTTTAGTGTTGAATGTGATCATAAAACCAATAAACTCAATAAATGAAAAAAAAAAAAGAACAAGGAAAATCATATCATGGTTCCAAAGTATCTCCAAAAACAGGAAAACCTGTTCCAATAGCTGACATTTCAGTGTTTCTGGCATTAGAATATCAGAATGTTTAGACAGTTAAGCTACAGAATCTACATAATATAGCAAGACAGTGGACATCATACCCATCTAATTTGCCTGCATTTGTGGGTGTTTGTGGTTGCAGCTCTTTGTACAGATAGTGCATTAGTGCATGTGGTTTTTCTTTAAAATTCATCAGAACTTTGTTCTAAAGTTGTTTCAGAGCATTTCAGTGTAATGGCTTAGAATTTTTGGCTCAAAGTAAACTCATACAACACTGTCTGGCTTTTGGTGTTTAGTAGTATTTTCGTTTGCCTTTATATTTTCATAAATTGAAGGTCAGCTATCTGGCTACTCTATAGGTTCCTATGCTGTATTCCTAGCTTAGCCTTAACAGTCACAGGAAATGAATGTGAAAGAAGATATTGGATAAATAACTATGTGCTCTTTTTAATTCTATAAGTGGAAGAGAGCAAGGAAATTACTAGTGTTATGCTTTGACTCCCTTCTTTCCTCACATAAAGTAGGGAACTAGCCTTTTAAAGAATCAGGAGAAATTCAGCAGAAATAGAGCAGCAAAGAGGGGCCCAGAAGGCCAGACCTGCAAGCCGCCTGCACCCCGCTCTTCTCCTGCTACTCCCTCTCCTGCCTGCCACGCTGCCTGCCCACCCTGAGCTCAGATGGACATAGAAATGCTGTGGTGACTCGATGGAAGGGCAGGAGTTTACGGAAAGGTGATTCCTAAACTGTGAGCCTTGGGTAGAATTTCTGTTGAACGTGTAATTCTTAGCCAAAGTGTTCACTCACTCTGTTTAGGAATCACATTTGACTCACAGCTGGATCGCCTTTGACAGAAGTTGGGTGTTACACCACACCATCTGTGCTTCAAGTAGGCTTTTATGACAGTCATTTTGAAGGGAGAGAGCAATACAAATGCTGTGAAATTGAGTGTGCAGTTACACTTTGAGAGTAAGTCTCCTTCGGCTGGCTAGAGATGCCATTGCAAATTGGAAGCAGGAGTACTGGTTTTACCTTTCTTTTCATTTGACACCCCCTCGCTTACACAGCACACTGTAATCCCAAAGTTGGTAAATAAGTAAGGAGTCTGAAGAGAAATTAGGAAGCCAGCAGCAACCTGGACATTTTGCAATAAGCCATTGAAGATGATGAAACCACTTCTAACGAAATTCTAGAGGACTGTCCTATAGCGGTTCAATTGAATGGCAGCGATCTTGGTATAGGTTACCTGCAGTTGCGTTAAAGGAAACATAACCTGGCCCTTCCGCAGTACTACTGTTTGTAAAACTTGCTTGTTACGTGAGTGTATGCTTTCTGTAAAGTCACGTGGTTGGTAGTGCAGTAAAAATAGAAAAACGCTAAACTAATGCTCAGGTTTAGAGTACTTCAGGAAAGCACTCATTGGATCCGTCAACAGCATGAGCCGATTATCACAGAGCTCCTTCTTTCTCACTGCTCTACTTCCTATAATTGCGGGCGGCTGGCCTCCTCCCCTGACAAGCAAGAAAAACAAGGCCAGGGTGTGTGGAGAAAACAGTGACATTCAGTTTTAATTCATTTGAACCTGCTGCCAAGCAAGCATAATTACATAATTGAGAAGGAGATCAGTGGGCTTCCAGCCACTTAGGCCCGGCTTTCTGATGGTTCGCATTCGCGGGGCTCCTGCTGGGATGTTAGCAGTGGCTATAAAGCATGATCCTTGGGGCTGGATTAATCTCCCTCCCCTTCCCTCGCCCGATGTAGGTGCGGAGGTTCCTGTTCTCAGACTTGATTATTTGTCATTAAGGAAAGCAAACTGAAACCAAATTGAAGCTGCTTTATTCCTTAGTAAATGCATCATTATTCTTTGGAGGCAGCCTCGTATTTCATTGTGCTTTCTTCTGATGGTGATGTAGTATCTGCTGTCATGCAAAACTGAGGAATGCAGTGTTCATTTCCAGAACGGGAATGTATTTCCGGGTTGCTGGAGGCTCTCTTACCTCTGAGCTTTTCTTCTGAGAGTGGATGAAAGTCATGAAACTTGGTGACATCCTTCAGATATGGTAGCTTGTCCTTTATAACTTTGTTCCTGGAGACTTTGCCCCTCTTTTGCCTCCGTGCCTTTGGTGCAGATGTTTTACACCAAGGGGACGTTCTCTCCTTGCCGACTTTATTGACTCTTCAGAAATACTCTACTCAAAGTTCAGCCGTAAGTTCCCTGATTCAGAGAAAACTCAGGGAGCCTCAACCCCTCCCGGAAATGTCTTGTTTGGATGGGAGTCCATCCCTCGAGATCCGCTTCTTGATTTTGTAACTTCCCGTGTAATGTGTAGGAGTGGAAAGAAAGGAAACAGGGGAGGGGCAGCCCTATCTTCCAGAGTGAAGCGAGATGGGCGGGTGTGCAGCGTGGGGCCGCTTTGCTGGGCAAGGGCAGCTGACCCAGCGTCAGGACCACGTGAGGTTAACATTGTCCTTTACAGTGACACGTTGTCACTTAATCCCCGGGGTGGCCCGAAAGGTAAATTAACATCTTTTAAACATGTTTTCAATTGACTTTGACAAATACTTATCAAACATGGGCTACAAGTGAAGGACAGTCTCCCTAACTGGGTTGCACAAGGAGGGCACTGTTGATATTTTTTTTTTCAGTTACTATAAGTGAAGGGAGAGCATTGTCATTTATGTCCTACATCTTCCTACCTCTCGGCCTTCTAGAGGATGATATTTATCACCTCTTTAGCCTTAAATCTTATTATCTGTTTTATCTTTCCTACCAACATTGAAAAATGCAAAGAACAAAAAAACACAAAGAACATTATCTGTCCTATAGTATGCAGTCAGTACATATTTGCTGAATGACTTGAATGAGTTCTTAGTTCTCAGGAGACCTGTACCCCAGCTCCACACTGGAATAAGGTAGGGAATAGACAGGTGCACACAGACACCCCCCCCCCATTTTAAAGTAGACCAATGGAACCAGGCATGGTGGCTCACACCTGTAATCCCAGCATTTGGGAGGCAGAGACAGGAGGATTGCTGAGTTCGAGGCCTGCCTGGGCACCATAGTGAGCTCAGGACCAGCCTGAACTACAAAGCGAGACCCTGTCTCAGAAGAAGGAAGAAGAAGAAGGAGGAGGAGAGGGGGAGGGGGAGGGGGGAGGAGGAGGAGGAGGAAGGGGAAGAGGAGGAGGAAGAAGAAGAAGGGGAAGGGGAAGGAGAAGTAAACCAGTGGATAGACCTACTTAGATTTCACGTTCTCTGCTAGCTAATTCTTAATTCTTCTTCTTAATTCCTTAATTCTTCTTCCCAGTCATCTGTCGCCTCATCTCTCTCTTACTCTTCTCTGTCCGGCGCTTCAGCCCTCACTGCTGGCCTGAGAGAACCTTGAGACATGCAAGCCTTGCTCAGCAGGGTGGGGGCTGGCTCCGCGCCCCTCCCGCTTGCATCTTGCACAGAGCTTTTCTTCCTACTCTGAACCATTTCTCACCTTGGCTGTGAGATGTCCTATCCCTTTTTTCTTCTCTCTCTCTCTGATTCTTCTTCCACATTCATTGGTAATTCATTTATTCCATCTGACAACTAAATGCTAATGTTGCTCAAATTCCAATTCCTGGCCTTTTTAAATAATACACTAGCAATGTTTGTCTATTGTTGTCTTTTAAATAACATTGTATGTTGTTGCCTCTCTAATTTGTATTTTAAATTGTATCCCCCTTTTCTGAGCAACAGCTCATAGATCTAAGTCCTATCTGGCATTGCTACAAAATAGAACTCAAATCATCTACTTTAGATAGTCACTTTTATTGCCAGCTGCCATTCCTCGCAAGTGTCAATAGGCCGAGACCATTTATCTCATTCCACTCCTGCTGCCCTCAACAGTTCCATCTTCAGCTAAGGTGTTATTGTTAAAATGCAGATCATTTTTCGGCCACTGCTTCCTTAAAACTTAATAATCAATGGCTAGATTCTACATTGCATACTTTCACTTGCTTTCCAAGAACACAAACCATTTTTAATCATAGATTTATTTGCATAATTATTTTCTACTTCTCTCCACACAGTGATACAGCATATAAGTGTGGGAGCTGAGAGTATTTTTTTAACACCATATAAATGGTGCTAATTATAGTACCTACTGTATTATTTTAACATTGGTTGAAGATTTCATTATGAAATGAGCCTCTACATACATGAGTAAGATTGACCAAAGTATGAGGTGAAAGGTGGTTCCCATCATTTGGAACTCTTCATCATTTGAAGAGTTCTACGGTAAATTAACCACCAGTTAATTTAAGGTGTGAGTAAGCTAGACTGGATCCTTCTTGAAACTGTTTTAGTTCAGGTCTTGTTTTTTTGTTTGTTTGTTTGTTTGTTTGAGACAGGGTCTCGCTTTGTAGTTCAGACTGGCCCTGAGCTCACTATGTAGCCCAAGCAAGCCTGGAACTCAGCAATCCTCCTGCCTCTGCCTCCCGAGTGCTGGGATGACAGGCATGAGCCACCACGCCCGGCCCAGGTCTTGTTTTTAAGTCCAAAGAATTTTCAAGAATTGGGTCCTCTTCTTGGTGGGCTTTAGAGGTTCCTAGAATAGTTTCCAAAGTGGGATTATCAAACAGTTCAGAGTATGGGATATTTGAAAAGCTTGTTTTCAAAGAGTGGATCTGCCATTTAAATGGGCTGTGATCTTTGGCTAATGGCAATTCTCCAGGGCCTCCATGTCTTCATGTGAATATGGGCATCTGGCCAGTATTGCTCAAAGCCTTATGATGTCACTTCATGTCAACGGATCAACCACCCAACAGAACTGCTGGTACATGGAAGATAAAGTCTAAATTTTATTTTTTCTTCTTTTCCCCATTACTACCCTTGTGGACTTTGGCTACTTTTTTCCCCTCCTTTTATTTTTTCCTAATTCATCTTAGTGGGTGGTAATATTTATATTACTCACATAGTTTGAATTTTGTAGGAAGCGACGAATTAGCAATACTTGCAAAAGAGACTTCCTTTTGGATTACAAATACAAACTTCACAGCTTCTCTGACCAGCTTTTCAAGAGCATTTTATGGTAAACTGCTGTGTAACAAGTTCATTTTAGGATAACATGCTGAGAGGGAGAAAAAAAAGACAGATTCAAGGGGAGAAAATTAAAAAGTTAATTAAAAGAAACAACTTGCTAATTGAATTTCTTTACAGTCTTCTTTGCTTACTGGGATGTAGTATCACAGTACAAGGTTATAGGTTATGTTTGTGTGGGACACCCCAAAACTTCTAAATGAGACGAGTATCAAAGTACAGGGCAAAACCATTCCTAACAGATGGGAAAATGTGTGGGCTTCGTGGAGAAGGCTTTTTTAGGGGAAAAGGACAAAGCCATTCTCCTGTTCATTCTTGAGGATTTACATTTGTAAGTATTCTTGACAGCTGACAGTACCGTGAGGCTAAGCCCTGGCCAACCACCAGCTCGCTTACAGGCAGGCACCCCTCTTTTCTCACTGATTCTCTTCACGGCCTTTGGCCTCCCCGTGTCTGCACACTCACACGGGCACACAAACTGAATGAGAAGACCAACTCCTGGGCCCCTCAGATGGTATCCTAATAGCAAATAAGCAAGATGATTTTTTTTTATTTTTAAAATTGGAATAGTTATGTATTTCATCATCCTTTGTCACAGGTTATTGAAGAATTACAATAGTTTATTAGAATGTTACCACAGAGAGAGTCAAGGTCCAACAGTGAAGACACATGGGCTCTTAAAGGATGAGAGTGCACGCCTGTATGGATGAGAGTGCATGCCTGTGGACCATGGGAGGCTGAGGAAGGAGGGCTTCAAGTTCAAGCCCAGCCCCTGATGACATAGTGATTTAGCACGATCCTGACACAAAATTAAAAAAAATAAAAAATAAAAAAGGTACTGAGGATGTAATTCAGTGCTAGGGCCCTGGTTTTAGACCCTGGGATGGAAAAAAAAATAAGATTAATTCAAAAGATTGTGGTTCAGACTCACTTGACTCACAGCCTTTACTTCTCTGTGCATCACCCCGTTATTTATTGGTGCCACAAATGTAGTAGATATCACTGCAGTTGCCATGGCTAACCATGTGCAAATTCTTATCCTGGCTCTTATTCCTTCAGATTTTGAAAATTAGTATTAGAGACAGACTTATGTCTACTCTTCAAAGTGCTCTCTGGAAAGAGAGTTACAGTTATATCTTGGGGTATGTTCCAGGAAGTGAAAGACTCCTGACCGGAGAACCTTCATCTTCACTCAGGTGACGTTCGGAGGAGGAAGAGAGTGCAGGGCTCACTGTCCCCTGCATTCATCCCTGTGACTGCGGTGAGCTGCCTGTGAGCTCTAATGAGGGCTTTTGTGTTTTCACAGGTTATGGTTTTGTAGATTTTGACAGTCCTGCAGCTGCACAGAAAGCAGTAGCATCTCTCAAAGCCAATGGTGTGCAGGCACAGATGGCCAAGGTAAGACGCCGTGTGTGTGTGTGTGTGTGTGTGTGTATTTTTCATTTACTGTGAGCTGACTCTTACTCTAAAGGAAAGTGAATATGTAATAATTTGAGTCATATTTACTTTGTAGGCAAAATAGCCTACAACTGATTTGCCTTTGAATAATTTGGCTGATTTATTTCATGTTTTGTGTATGTTTATTAATGAGTATATTTATTTGTTGTGGTAATTGCATTTCTAATTTAAGGATGGTTTTACAACGTAAGAAGAGTGAAAAGTTACGTTTGTATGTCGACTTTAATCGGTAAATAGAGTTTTGGAATAGTACAGTTATCAGTAATTTGTCTTTGATTAACGATGCTGAGGCTTGTTCTTATTCTGATGCTGGGGAGAACTGATTGTAGAATGATAGAGTTGCCTGACCTATGCCAGGGAACGAGTTTATTAAAGCATACTCTGTTTTACCTGAATTGCAATTCAACCCACATAGATGAGTATATTCTAGATAATAATTTCTTGGATTAAAATTTTTCAATATTCATTTTAGTATGTAGAAGTTATCTGGAAGTGTATTGCATTTTATATCTAAAAATTAAAATAACATATAAAAATGTATATGCTAATTGGAGTTATAAGAACTAAAACATGATAAAGCAAAAGAAATGATATACACAGTGTGATAATGTCAATTTCCTGTTTTCATTGTGTTACTTTACTTTGTAACCTTTGAGAAAGCTCCAGTGAAAAGTACCTAGCATCTCTGTACTAGTTTTGCAACTTCCTACAAATGTATAATAACTTCTAAATAAAAATCTAACATAATATATAAGATACGCATCTTTGGCAAATGTGTCCATTAACATAGCAGTCATTTTGTATGTGTTCTCGTGCAACCGAAATTTCAAAATATTCTTTCCAGTTAATTTTAACACACTTTTGAATCTCTAGATGATCCTAGTTGTTGGAATTTTCATCTACTGCATTTACATTACATTTACTCAGGCCCTCAGTGGATCTTAGCTCTCCCCATGGAGTTGAGTATTATTGCCCATGTAAGCACAGTCGTCTGAGTTTGTGGTGGTTGTTAATTCTGATTCCATTTTTCCGACTTCAGTCTCGGACTTCTCGAAGTGGGACATAGGCTTCTTCTCCTGCACTTGTCTTCTAGCGAGCTGACGTACCCGATGTCTGCTAACCTAGGGTTACAAGTCATTTCCCTCATCGATTATTTTGGTAGACTGAATCTCCTTTATGTCACTTAAATTGCTACTCAAGGCAATATAAATTAAAATTTGAATTCTTTCAGCTGTATAATATATTCATAAGGATTGTGCCTGGAAGCTTTGGATTTGGTCATGAACTAAGAGTGATGAAGTTGATATTTTTAATTAGTAAGGAAATTACATACATGTCTTGGTTTAAAGGTTACTTGGTAAAGAGTCAGTAGCAACCTAAATAGCAATTTCCTGTACCTAGAAAACAAATGATAAAATACAACTGTTATATGCAAAACACACTTGAATTTAAATTAAAAGAGGCAACAAGATAATTAGCATAGAATTATTTCAGTAATTTTTAGTAATTTATTAATTTAGTAATTTAATTGTTAGTAAAATTCTGAATTTTATGTTACTAAAAATAATGAATGCAGTGTATATTTTTTCTATTGCTTCAAATATTCTTCAGATGTGTTCTTATAATTTTTATATATGTATGTATATGTATATTTGAGTTGCTGAATAAGAACAAGTAAAAAATTTGATATGCATTCATAAATACTGGTGAGTAGCTGAACACTTTTCCTATTTCCTGGAATTCTGGTTAAGTGCAGAATATCTATCTCCATCTCTTTTTTGTGTGAACATGTTAGTCACTGACAGACTATCAGAGGGGGAATATTAAAGAGCTTTTAAAATGATTGTTTATTCTAGCCAGAATCTTTGGTCATTGCAGTAAGAAGATTCCAAATGGAGTATTTAAAATCACTCATTCCCAGAGTTACTGTACATTTTACATGATCAATTGTGCTGTTAGAAAAAGGAATTCTTTTCTTTCACATAGTTGGAACTGAAAACCTAGAACTTTATGTTCACATCTGCCCACTGGAAAACATTCATCAATAAATGACTGTAATTTAGCTACCCAGAAGAAAATAAACGGTTTCCCTTTGACAATGAAATGGAGCAATCTTGACCACTCGTATTAGTAGATTTCTCACTGAGCTATTGGATTTCATGGCACTGTTTCCCCTGTCCTAGTGATAACTGTTATTTATTATCATATAAACCTGCAGTCTACAGAGTGTGTGAAACTTGCACTATATATATCCACTCTCTCTCTATATATATATATGCACTATATATATGCACTATATATATGCACTACATATATGCACTATATATATATATATATATATATTTTTTTTTTTTTTTTTGCCATTTGAGTATCTACTGAATAGCCTGGCACATCCTTGTTCTTATCAATATCCTACTATGCGGTTGTGGTGTCACATTTTAAAGATGGTGGGATTTTAAAATAAAAAGCTACAAATAACCTAGGTTCCCAATAGCAACCTGAACCAAAAGTCTCCATGAGAGTTGTGTTATTTAGCAAACCCTTTCCGATGTGTGCACCTGAAAACCCCAACTGATGCGTCAACTACAAGGACTTTCACAAATTATCCAGGAAGTAGTAATTGAGCACTAGTAAGTAACCGCTAACACAAATTAAAATTTTCTGTATAATTGCTATCTTGCCAGAAGCGGGTTTTCAGAATCAGAAGATATGGTTTGTTAAGGAAAGCAAATTCATCATATTTTAGTAGTTCGCACTAATTAAGATGGTAAGCCTTGAGTCTTTATACTGGTAACACCTGGTTGTGTCACCGTGGCTAAGTTACTTAAGTATTTCTGAATCTCTCTACTATTGATACTGCACTTGGAATATAGAAATGGTGTGAGAGTTTTTTTTTTTTTAGGCCCAACTAATTTAGCATCATGCCTAGATTGTAGGAAGAAGTCAGCTGATGTTAATTACTTAATAAATATTAAGTATGAAATTAAAGTTGTTACTAGACTTCCTACAAATTCTCATGTATCCTTAAATCCTTATATTACAAAAGCTTGTTGAAAGTAAAAAAAAACAGCATTTGTCAGTAAATATTTTTATTGCTTACTTTGAACCCATTATGCTGGGTACAGTATAATGAAAGTGTTGAGAGTGAGTAAAACCTCTTTTTTATTTGGAATTTTCAACATTTTTCCATTATCCATTATTACTACAGCCCTAAACTAGTAACTTTGTGTAGTTACTAAGTTTTGCTGACCTTAAGATACACAGAAAAAGCTATTGGCTAGGGAATATGTGTTTTCAATTGCATTCAAAGAAGAGCATGAATGAAATCCAGTTAACAGTAGCTTAACTTAGCAAGTATTTATTTTGCTCCTCTATAATGAAAGCCTGTGATAGTCAAAGAAGAGCAGATGCCTTTGAGTAGCATCAGGATCAAATCTCTACCATCATTAACCTCTGGCTTTCATGGTTCATACATCTGTGTGATTTCTCTTTTTTCCTTTATTGAGTTTATTGGTACATGTTAAATACACATTATGATCACATTCAACTTGAGAATTTGTACCTGTACATGATATATCTTGACTTCACTTTTCCCCTTTCCCCTGCTGTTCCTACAGCCCCAGCTCCCTAAATACATAAGCTTTATTTCCATTTTTGTTTGTTTTAGCATCAAATTTTCTTTCCCCTCTTCAGTTGTCCCTACATGCTTCCTTTTTCCTTTGAAAATTTTCCTCCTAACACTCAGCACTTGTCATACATTTTGAACCTCATTTTCACCTTCAGTTTCTTATACTAGAGAAATAATACACTAACTACACATCTGTGTCCTATTTATTTCACTTATGAGCATGGCCATAAGGTGGATCTATTTAGCTATAAATGTCCTAGTTTATCATTTTTATGGGAGAGTAATATTCCATTTTATAATGGAAACCACATCTTATTTATCTAGTCTCCAGTTGGTAGGAATTTAGGCTCTTTCCAAGACCTAACTATTAGACATTGTACTACTATAAACATGGGTGAAAATAGTTGCTGTGAGATGATCCTTTTAGTTATTTCCTTTATATCCTAGCAGGGAAATAGCTGGGTCTCTCACCATGCACTAAAGTAAAATCAAAGTGAATTAGGAAACCTAAATGTTAAAGCAGAAAGACTAAATGTTCTGAAAGGTAGATTAGGTAAAATTTGGAGACAGTGACAAAGGGAAAGACTTTATGAACAAGACATCAGCAGCACAGAAACTAGCAATAGCTGGGATCTCATCTTATTAGAAAGCATCTGCACAGTAAGAGAAACCAACAGAATGAAAAGACAACCTATAATATGGGAAAAAATTTAGCAGCTGTTCCTCAGACAAAGGACTACTATCTAGAATTTACAAAGAACTTTAAAAAAATCAAACACCTCCCAAATTTAAAGATCCAATTCAAAAATGGGCATCTGAAATGAACAAACATTTTACAGATAAGGAAATAAAAGCAGTCAAGAAACATGACAAAAATGTCTAACATCTCTGGTCATTTGAGAGATGCAGATGAAAACAACACTGAGATTCCATCTCATCTCAGAAAAAAAGGCAACTATCAGGAAATCAACCAACAGCAAATGATGGTAGGGCTGTGGATAGAAAGGAACCCTTCTTCATGATGGTGGAAAGGTAGCCTGGAGTAACCACTATGGAAATCAGTATGGAGATTCCTCAAAAACTAGAATTAGAGGTCCCATTTGACCACAATGATAACTTCTAAAGATATAGTTCTTGTATGCACTGTTAAACCAAAAAATTGAGAAAAAGAAAATGAATAAAAGAACATTGTGGATAATTTTTTCTCTTCCAAAGGGTGACTGCCTTCATTGGATATAAGCAGAATAAATCAAAATGGTCATAACATTTTTATATAAAATCCTTTTTTAATGTTTTGGTTTTTTGAGACAGGGTCTCGCTTTGTAGTTCAGGCTGGCTCTGAGCTCACTGTGTAGCCCAGGCAAGCCTCGAACTCAGCAATCCTCCTGCCTCTGCCTCCCGAGTGCTGGGATTACAGGCGTAAGCCACCACGCCTGGCAATAAAATCTTATTTTAATACAAGTCAAATTAAAGTGATCATGTGCTCTTGGACCTGGTATCCAAGAAGAGGAGTTCAAGTACATTTATAGGAATAATAAAATGTATCATGTCTACTATGATAGAGAGAATATTCAAACCAGAGGGAAAAAATCTCTCCTGAAAGTTAAAGCATTTGATAGTAGATGTCTTGGGAATAAAAAGCCAAAATGAGGAGATAGTTTTTCACATGTGATATGAGGATAAAAAGTCTAAACGCCAGTGGCTATAAGAAAGGAATGTTTTTGATGCAAACATACACGATTAACATACGAAAGACATCATCTCATTCAGGGCCTACAAGTTATATTTTAGTAGAAGAATTTTAGTTAATTGAGGAGAATCATTCAGTAGTCTATTCCAAAAAGACTAAGAATTCAATGCCTAGCCTCAGGGCTTGGTTTGTTTTCTACCAACTACTTTATGAATGCACAGGTCTGTGTTAGGTTTTGTCAGTCAGGCTCCTATAACCTAAGAACCTATTAGTAGTTTCTGCTTAATATGGCTTATAGGTATAGAGGATTATACCAACTATCTGACAACTCTTATTCACTGTAATGAGGTAGACAGTCCTGGTAAACCACTCAATCATGAGGCTTCTCAAGAGATTTCATGAGGAAAGGAGAGTTGATATGTTCAAGGATAACCTTTAAGTAGACAGTTGGGGAGATATTCTTTCCAGAAGTGATGAAATTCACTGTCAGTATTTTATAATGAAGGCAAGTACTGTCTGCAGCCTAATGTCAACAGAATAATACCTAGGTAAATGTTGTGTTTGGTCTTTAAAATCAGGGGTCAGAGAAGCCTATATGTCATACCATTTGGTTGCATTTCTATTTTTCCCAGAAGTGCTAGAAAGTGGAATTAAAGTAGCAATTTGCCATTCCCCTAAATTCTCATCATATGAACGTGTACCCACCAGCATTTTTCTACATGCTAAAGATGAAACACTGAATCAAACCAAGTTTAATGAAGATCACACTCTACGACAGAAAAGAAACATAAAACAAAAGCATATAGTAGACTGTGTAGTCAGAATTAGTTTGAACCAAACAATTGGTTTGGTTTATAAAACAGAAGTTGGAGATGGTTGTTTGAATTGAAACAGAAATATATTTTAGTGAATCAGTAAAGGTTTCCCTTAGGATATGAAGTTTAAATAGGTAACTAAAGGAAATAAGAGGGGCGAACTCAACATTTATTTTTTTCAGAGATATTTATGGATAAGTTCCAAAGTAATTAAAGTAGAACAAGTTTTTTTAGTGAGATAACGTGTTTTGCTTTCATTATTTATATCCTACACCTTTGTTTTGATAATAGAGAGTTGTATAGAAAACCACCATTCGGTATCCTATATTTTTCATGGGTTTGAAGTAATCCTACTAGTGCAACTTTTGGAAGATTTCTATAGTACAAACAATATTCTAATTGAGGCACTGAGTACTTTTTCCAGCGCTTAATTTCTTCAAATCTTATTATTCAGTTATACCAATATATGTAAAGGTGCAACTACCGCTATTGTGGAATTCACTTTAAATAACTATAGTTCCAAATAATAACAGCCTAGTTTTGTGTTTAATCTAGTTCATTGCTCTTAGATGGCTTATAAATTGAATAATATCTCATTTCCTGGGCTAATACTTGAGTGTCTATAAGATGTGCTCATGCAGGATGTATCTCCAACAGAAAGCATCTTTTACAAGCAAGTATTAAATGTTAAACATTATTTTCCTCATGATTAAAGTATTTCAAGTTTTCAGTGAAAGAAATACTGAATGGATGGCCTTTTACTTATCTTTCAAATGTGCATGAGTGTCTGGTCCGTTAACTCTGTAAACTTGGCTCATTTCTTTTTCTGATCCAAATGTTGGATGCAGGGATTCAAAACCCAGTATTGAAACTGTCAGGGTGAATTTTAATCCTATTTATTAATTATTTGAAGTTTTGGTAGCAGGATCCTCTGACATTCAATGTTTGTATTAGCTTTTACCAAATAATTTGCATAATCTGCCCTGGGTGGTTTCCCATGTTCTGCAAGGTCTCTACTGTGTTCTCTTCAGTAAAATGATACGAGTGTATGTGCCAGTTAGTAGAATTACCTAGCATTAAAAATTAGCAAAGATTTTAAAAAATGTCTTTGTGACCTCTGTTGGGGTCTCTATGTTGGCTAAGTGCTCTCTTACTATGGGATATATATGAAATAGAAATTCTTTTCAACTTGCAAGAAATATCAACACTTTAATTCCTTCCTTTTTGAGGGGAATGTGTCCACAGGCTTATCTTAATCAATAACTCATATCTTGATGTACTGTTGAAAAACCTAATAATAAACTATCTTCACTTGTGGCTATAATAATTTGCTGTAAAGTTCAAAGACTAGATCTTTTCTCTGGTGACCATTATAGTAGACTGAAGGGTACAATTAAGAGCATTGCTTGGTCCCATATAAATACTAATCCTATTCAAACAGATAAAAGAAGTGCATCAAAATAAGAAAACTGTAAGTTGAATTACTGGTAGTATTTTGTTAGGAAAATGTGCCTTAGATTTGGGAAGGAAATGAGGCTGTTAATGCCAATTTTTTCATTTATCAGCCAATTCACAGAAATTGTAGCAGAAGGATGGGCCTCTTTGCCAAAAGATAAGATTCTGTCTTAACAGCCCAAAAAGGAACAGTGTATTTGTTCTCAGCTGGCAAGTCAAGTTCAAGGGCCGGGGAGGTTGCAGTAAGCCACACATGCAGGTTTCTTGCTCTCAAACTATCCAGTCAGATGAGTTATTCATTCTCCAAATTAGCAGTGTCAACTAAGTGGAAAAATCAGAGAAAGAGAGCAAAGGATAGTTGGATTAGTATCTCTTCACATCAAAATATAATAAAAAGAGACAAACTTCTCTGGCATGACTCCCAAGCAACAATAACTGCTTCCTGCATCTTCTTTTGTAGTATACCCTGAAGGGAATGATTGGATTAACTGAAAGGTTAGAATTTTATACATTATTTTAATAGTTCGCCATCCTATGATGTGCTGGTTGTCAAGGCTCATGGTCCACCTGTGTTTCCTCCTCATGTGCTCAGCAACTCTTCTCAAGTCTCAAACTGCATCTACTCTTAAAGAAGGAAGAAAGCATCCAAGAAGATACAGGTCATAAAAGAAATTACATTTCCCGAATGTCTTCTCTATGCTGATGACCAGGTTAACTGTGCTCATAGCTATTATCTCATTTAATTCTCGCTGGGCATCTGTGAGAGAGGCATTATTTCAGGTTTATAGGCAAGAAAATAAAGGTTGTCACAAGTTCATTAAGGATATAAATGTAAATCCAGATTCCAAAGCTTTAATCTTTTGAAGAAAATCATAAAGTCGCTCATTTGTTCTCTAATCTGTTGAGTGCTACCTGCTATTGCATTTATAAAGTGAAAAAGCTCACTGAACAAAATTATCTATATAGCACACTTCAGGATCCATATTCTTCATTTGCATAGTGAGAAATTAATTAATCTTTGTTGAATAAATAGCCATTATTGAATATATAGTTAGTCAATATTGGTTATATTGTAATGGTTTTCAGCACAGATGAGTATCTGTGACTTTAACTTTAAAATGGACATATTCCTTTAACTTCCTACCCCAATCCCACAACATAACCACTCAGAGGAGTCTATCTGAATATTGGCTGGAGAAGGTGGAGCTGACCTCTGATAGACTTTTCTTTTCTTTTCTTTTTTCTTTTTTTTTCTGAATTCATATTTCAGGAATGTGGAAATGAAGACCACTAATTTTCACATTTTATAAGTTTTAAATAAATTGGACATATGGAATACTTCTCAGTTGTAAAGAAGGATGCGCTTGAGTCATTTATAGAAAAATAGACTTACTAGAGATCATAATGTTAAATGAAGTTATTCAGATAGAGGTTAAGTATCCTACGTTTTCTCGAATATGAGAAACTGAAAATATAGACAGCAAAATGAAAGACAAAGTGCAATGCAGAAACAGATGTTGTGGAAATAGGAAGGATATTTGAGATTGGAAGACAAGGAGGGCTGGGAGAGGAAGCAAAAAAGATCAAAGTAAGGTTTATCCACACACCAGGACCCCACAATGAATCTATTCATTATGCATCTCAAACATGTACTCATAAAATAACAAGCAAATGAAAATTTAAAATGAGATATATATTTATACATCTACAAAATATTGTTTTTAAAAAATATTTGTCGAAGGTAGGGCTGATTTTTTCCATGAAGTTACAGAGTAAATACAAAAGTGATTGTCAGTTTTTCAGCCTGTGACTTGAAAATGTATAAATATACTAATATACCATACATTTGCATATGCTCTGTGTTTAGCCATATATCACTTAAGAAATATAATTCTGACATTGCTAATTTTTTGAAATACAAATATTAAAGGCAAATATATGCTGATTCCATATGATAGAAATATTTATTACATCTTTGAAATTACAAAGCTGGGAGTGCTCCTACTATTGTATATGCAGGATCTTTTATGTTTAAAAGAGATGTTTAGGATTAAAGAAATAATATCACCTGGAAGGTTCAAAACTTGTCAGAAATCTTGCCTACCCAGTCTGTGAAGCTGCAAGAGAAGCAGCAGAACTTACTCCAACTCTGTGTTGTGGTGTAGACCTGGAATCTCAGCTATTCGATACGGTGAACACTTCAAGCTCAAGTCCAGTCTGGGCAACCTGGTAAGACTCAAATCTCAACAAACAAAAATAAATATTTTAGACATATGCCAGTTGTTTATGTACCATGCCAAGGTGAGGTAGGAAAGTCTTTCCTTGTATGCTAAAATGAAAGGAACTATTTATTTCAATAAAAGATTGCAGTTTTCCTCAGACTATTTTAGTGTTTATTGCACTCTACAAATAATTTCTAAGTATAAACAGTGTCGTAGGTTTATCCTTTGCATTAGACAAGGCTCTAACTAAAAGAATGAATGTGAAAGATAAGAATCCATTGCTGGGTTTGGTGGCTCAAATTTGTAATCCCAGCACTCATGAAGCAGAGGCAGGAGAATCCCCGGAGATCAAGGCCAGCCTGAACTACATATGAATTCAGGGCCAGTCTGAACTATAGAGTGAGATCATGTCTCAAAAAAATAAAATCTAAAAATTTTAAAAATAAGAATTAAAGTGAAAAGAATCCGTTGATCATTTAATTCTTTAGTGTCGAATCAGTCTTTTTTTGTAGTCATGCCCTTTTTAATTTATATCTCGAGGTGATCAAGATAAAGCAGGCCAGAGAACGTGATGTTGTTCTTTACAGGAGAGTGTAAGCTTTGCAGTCCTGGGATAGTGCAGAAGGGGCAGCTGTCTTCTGCACCTTGCTAATTTTGATTAGACAAAGGACAACTCTCAGGGGCAATGGGAGAAGGGAATGACAAATGTCATCCATTTGTGCACATACTCTAGGGTTGAGATCTAAAACGGCCCTCAAGATTCTCATGTGTGTGGATGGTAGTTATATGTAGGGTTGCCATGTCCGAGACTGCCAGCCACACATTGAAACTTCACAAAACTGTGAACCAAATAAACCTTTCCTTTAAACTGTGAATGTTAGATGTATTGTCCTAGCCACCAAAAGTGACCTCTGAGTAAACTCTAAACGCTTTGTGAGAGTCCTAGTAATGTGTTCTGTTCCGTGTTCCTGTTGCTTTGAGGAACCAAGTTTCATAAGCTTAATAAGGTTTGCCAGCATAGCTGCACTGTGTACTGGCATAGGGCTAGCTTCTGTTTTTCACACATTTCCTTTCATATGAACACTCTAGCCTTTCCCCATATCTAGATAGGGAGTGTTATTTTATCCTAGATGCAGGAAATATCCATGGACTAATGTCTGAAATATTTGTTCTTGACAATCAAGTCTCTCATTTCAGCCTTTACTGGGACACAGGAAACCAGCTAATGGCTGATTATGTCCAGGAATTTAGTAACTAACACATATGGTGAATGCTGTGATCCCAGCCAAATGATTTGTTAGCTGATGGCTAGAGCTCTCACAGGGACTGTCAGCGAAGTGGAATAGTAGAGCTCTATTAATTGGACTATGAGCTAATTGTCGTGGTTCTTTAGTTGAAGAATTCAACCATAAGACAATCAGACATGCAAAAAGTGAAGTGTTAAAAACATGAACAATCTATACTCTCAAAAGACCTTTTAATTTTAGCATGTTTTTGTATCTTCTAATATATTAATTTAGAATTCTAGAGGATGTGTTATGAATATCTCCCATAAGAAAAAGAAATTAAGAGCAATATCACTTTTTCTATTGGCCCAATTCTGTTTCTTCAGTTTGCAAATGTTCATGTCGACGACTTACAATCCATGGCTTTCATAGACTGATTACCTGGAGAGCACCAGCATCAGCTAGTGCTGTGCACTTTTAGCTGCTGTCTCCCTGCCTTCTTCATCCCTCTCTTGCTTGGCGATTGTCCTTCCTGTATTCTTCACACTCCTGTTCAGGCGTCAGACCAGCCTGGGTCATACTTCCTTTTCATGTGTTCACATAGAACTATTCACAAATAGTTGCATAGAATCTATGTTTACCATTTGCAATTTAAACTTTATTTTAGAGACTTCTTTTCTTGTGGGAAAACAATATCTGTATTTTAACAAAAGTTCGTACAACATTGCCTGGGCACCATAGTGAGCTTAGGGCCAGCCTGAACTACAAAGCGAGACCCTGTCTCAAAAGCAAAAAAAAAAAAAAAAAAAAAAAAAGTTTATACAACAAACCACTAATGGAAAAACAAAAATGCTTTTACAGTTTGAGAAGTGCTTTGCTGTTGGAGAGATCAATAAGGATTTCTTCTTTCATAAATGTGTAAGAGTTGGTAATAATCTAGATCAGAGGGCGGACAGCTTTCTGTGAAAGGTCGGATAGTTAATATTTTGGCTTTGTGAGAAACACCTTTTTGTCACATACAAAATATACAGATACTGTACACTGATATACAGATACTGTATATCTTCTGAACCATTGTAAACCTTCTGGTGTGTGTCCAGAACGGACTTAGAAATAATACCTTAGGAATGAGATAATTCTGTGTTGTAATTATTAGTATATGTTTACCAGTGAAGAAATTAAGTTGCAAAGCCTTTAGCTTATTTATTGAAAGTCATACAGCCAGTTGCGCGTTAGAATTCCATCTCATGTCGAATCCCACAGCCACTACTGCATTGAGAAATATTTTAATTGAGACAATGAGAGTACTGTAAAATTTAACTTTCTTTTTATATGAAACTGGGCCATATTTAACATGTGGCATTCGTCTGTAAAAATATTTTAGAGAAAATATTCTCAAGGAGAGGCATTTTGTGCCCATCTTGGGAATATTTGGCGATGTTCAATGACATTTTCATTTTCACAATGGGATAAAGATACTTTTGGCATCTACTATCACCTTGTGATGTATGAAAGAGCTTTTCCCTGCTATGATGACAGTTAACACCTATGTTTCTTTACGCTTTCCTTCTTTCAATGATTCATAACACCAATATGCATAAAATGTTTTGCACAGAATGGGGAATAAGAATTCTATACATATGTGCATTTGCAGTTGTAGGAGGTGTAGATATGTAAATAGATGTATACATGGTAAATATTTAACATGTGACATACACAGGAGCACAGAGTGAAGGCAAAATGTTTTATTGAGGATTCATAAAAATACTTTTCTAGGAGTATCATCTAATATAGTATCCAAGAACACTTTCATTTTTATTAGTTTTAATTTTTATTTTTTCTCAGTATATATTTTCTGGACATGATGCTCCTTTAAACAGAAATTTTTAACTACAGTGTCCAGGGACACTTTCAGAGGCTGCAGCTGGAGCAGAGGCTGTGTTACAGAAACATATTGGTCAAGAATTGCAGTTTTGGGCCGGAGGCTTAGCTCAGAGGTTCCGGCGTCTGCCTTGCAAGAGCAAGGGCCTGAGTTCGATCCCCAGAAACCACATACAACGCTGGGCATGGACACTCACGCCCACCAGCAATCAATACCACATTCCACAGTGCCGGGCATGGTGGCTCATGTCTGTAATCCCAGCACTCTGGAGGCAGAGACAGGAGGATTGCTGAGTTTGAAGCTTGCCTAGGCTACATGGTGAGCTCAGAGCCAGCCTGAACTACAAAGTGAGACCCTGTCTCAAAAAAAAAAAAAAAAAGGCAGTATTGCCGAAGATCCTTCAGCGCATGGCCCAGCACTCTCTCTACCCCAACGTGGAATTATTTTGTTCTAAATGCTAATAACATTGACATTGAGAAACTATTTTAAATGATGCCAGATCATTTTTAAAATTCTACTTATTTCTTGCCCTCAATTATTAGTTTTATACATTGTAGCTCACAATAAAATAGTGCATGTATTTTATATATATAATATATATACCTAATATAGATCTATATATATAATATATGCACTATTTTATTGTGAGTTGTAATATGTGTGTATATGTATATGTATATATGGCTTCATTTTGTGACTGTCTAGAAACCATATAACTACTTACTGGGATGAAATTATCATTTTTGTTACCTTTAATGACATTTCACACCTAACAAATCATTGCATTTCTTTCTTTTTGCATTTCTATTATAGTGCAAATGTAAGACTTGACCTCACTTGTACTTTTACATTTAATCTTATGAGCACACTCAGCTGGATGGCAGAGTCCCTGTCTCATTCAGCTCTATGCTTACTCTAGGGTTCTGCACATAGTAGGCTCTCAGGTTTTCACAGAACAATTCTAAAGGAGATATTTCTTTCAGAGGCTAATCAAGTGTCTGCAGAAAAGTAGATCAATTGACAAAAATAGTCATTTTATGCACCCTTTTCTTCAAAAGGCTACTTATTAAATTTGTGATCTCTAAATGTTCCTACAATTACAGTTCTGGTATTGTATATGACTAAGCTTCTGGGTAATTTGCTATAGATGTTAGGAGTTTTCAGTAAATAAGCTCTGTTGGTTTGCTTTTTAATATGAAACCCTCGGTGCATTTTAGCAGTTAGTGATCATTAGTTTTCTTTGTGGGTAAACCACTAGAGAAATAGAAACTTGATTACCGTTTAGCTACCAGCATATTTCTTAAAAAGGATAGAAAATGATAATAAATTAAAGTTCAGAGGCTTTGAGATAGATTTTGGCAAATTGGGTACAATGACAGTTTTTAAATGGAGCAAAAATAAACCATATAATGATTTACTTTCTTTTGTGCATCCACTACAACTTCTCTATAGTTAATTTTGTAGCTAGTATTGAATGTGATGGTTCTATTATGAATCTTCCCTAAATATTTTATATTTATATTCTACTTCTGTTGTCAACTGAATTTATCTTCATTTAATATTCCTTTTTAAAAATGCAATCTGAAAACTAGTTATGGATTAAATGGTGCACTTGGGTTGAATATAAATTTTTAATCTGAAGAACAAAATGAAAAATATGGTAAAGGTTCATTGTTGTTGGCAATGACCTAAAAGTAAAAATGTCAATGCACCCACATAATGATGCATAATTTTAATACAGGCAGCTTCTGAAATGCAGCTTATTGTATTTTACAGTCTACTGGGTATCTTGAAATTTCAAAGGCATTCTTATGATGAGTATTCCTGAATTCTAAATAAATACATAAATATTTTATATCATCCTAGACATTAATAATCTCTGATTATAATGTGGACAGAGATCCATTTATATCTTTATGTATTTTACAGCATAACCTAATAGAAAAGGAAATGGTCTTGACTAACAACAAAGGTTATCCAACAATAGAGAACAAGTAAAAATCAGATATAGTATACCACTACTTCACAAAATAATGATGATGTGGTAAGAATAAAATATGAACATCTAATTATACCTGGTCTTGGCAATTCAAATTCTACAAGAGGAGAAAAATGCAATACTTCGACCATTTTTTATATCTTTAATTTAATTTTAAGGGCTGGGCATAGTACATTATGTACATAGTACATCATGTCCAAAGTTTATGTCCTTTTGCATGTCACATGGTCTTCTTCATACTTTCCTCTTTCTGGCTTTGTTAAAATGTAAATGATAATGATAAGCTTTGTTTTTTTGTTGTTTTATTTTGTTTTGTTTTGCTTCTTTTTGCTGCTATTCATCAGTGGGTAGACATTATAGGAATTAATGTTTGGATTCCTGATACTTTCCATCTCTATTCCCACCCTTGTTGGAACTGAAATTTACAATTTACTCCCCTTCTTTTTAAGGCTTTGTTGAGTGACGTACTAGCAGTGTGAGGTTATGGATGGTTTGTCTTTATTTTGTGCTGTTTAATGATAAATTAGATCAGGATGACTGTCTTTTCTTCTAAATCTTGCTCATCACATATTTAATGATATTATAGTACTCCCTTTGGTTGGTTATATAATTGATGCTATATTGTTTGAAACTTAATTCAAATCTAGGGTTGTATAACTGGAGAGGGATTGTGACCTGGTTTGGGACAGGTCACTTGCACACCAAAGAATGTTATTCTCATGGTTTTTTAAATGTGTTTGATTTCTTTTGAACCTCATCGTAAGTCAGAGTAGATACTGGAAGATTTCAGTGATACCTAAAATTTGAACTAAAATTGAAAAGGTTTACTTATTTTATAGAAATCTTTCCTTGACTTGCTGAATACCCAAGAAAAGCTGTTGTGTGTAATTTCTTATATTATATAAGGTTGATTTAAAAAGGAGCATATGACTGTGTTTTATGTATGCAAAATAAAAACATAACCAAGCATAAATGGACATGAGAAAACCAGCAGCCAGATTGAACATTCACATCTGTCTCTCAGTTTTTCCTGAATTATTCCTTTACTATTTGTTTTTTTCAGTTTTTCACCTCCAGAGCTCACTCAGATGACTACTGCAAATGGCAATGTTTCAGAAAATGTCATAGGGAGAAAACAGAAAAAAATATATTCATTAATATTTTTTTCCTAAAATTAGGAGAAGTTTGAAACTGACTTTGATGAAATGTCTCACATTTTACAACAGAGTTGTGTAATGATATACAGTCCATGCAATAGGCCAACCGTACAAGATAAATCAATAGATATAATATCTGACGAGGGGAAAACAGTACTGTTTTGCTTCATAACTTAACTATGCATATTCTATTAAAGTCAATATGCTCATATATGTTGGAAATTCATAAATATACTATTTGAGATTCCAGAATTGCTCTATTAGGTATGTTTACAGACTTTTAAATTAACTTATCAATGTGTTACTGATTTTAGATTTTTATGAGTAGAAAAATATAAATGGTAAACCATTGAGAAATTTACTTAAATTATATTTTTAAAGCTCTCTTCCATTACTTATTTTCTTAGTCCAATTGCATTGCTGTAACAAAGACTATACATTACGCTGTTTTTAAGCAAGAGGCATTTACTTATTACAGTTCTGGAGGCTGGGAAGTCAAAGGTCTCACACATTTAGTATCTAGTGAGAGGCTGTTTTCCTAGTGTAGTTTTCTACCTGTTTTTTCCACACAGTGGGAGGAGCTAGCAAGGCCCCTTGGGCCTAGGGATATTATTCATATTCATAAGGGCTCTGGCACCAAGACCTAATTGCTTTTCTTAATTTCTTGTCACTGGAACAATACCTGACACCCACAATTTAAAGGAAAAGATGTCAGTTCACGTTTTTAGTTCCTAGCTGGGAGGCGCCAAGACAAGAAAGCACGGTGGCATTTCCTTCTGCGGAGAAAAACATTTTACAGCATGTCTACCAGAAAGCAGAGCAACAAAGCAATAGTCTGAGGGGGGCTGTCCTCTTCAGGTCTTCCACTCAGATCCTGCCTCCCAAGGGCAGTTCAGCTTAGTGCTCCCATGATTCCTGCGTGACTTCACAAGCCCCGCAGGCGTGAACGCACAGAGACTTTCTCCATCTGAATTGGAAGACACTCAAAGGGCTCTGTCATTCTGGCCTTCAGGATTTCTAAACATGAATTATAAGAGGCCACAAACATTCCATCATCGCATCTATAAATTTGCAAAGGGAATTGCTTACTCTTCTTCTTTTTTTTTTTTTTTTTTTCTTTTTGAGACAGGGTCTCGCTTTGTAGTTCAGGCCGGCTCTGAGCTCACTATGTAGTCCAGGCAAGCCTCGAACTCAGCAATCCTCCTGTCTCTGCCTCCCGAGTGCTGGGATTACAGGCGTGAGCCACCACACCCGGCCCTGTGGTATGTGGTATTGATTGCTGGTGGGTATGAGTCTCCACGCCCAGCATCGTGTGTGGTTACCGGGGATCAAACTCAGGACCTTGCGCTTGCGAGGCAGACGCCGGAACCACTGAGCTAACCCTCCAGCCCTACTCTACTTTTCTTAAGTTTAAATTTTTTTCCCAAGCACCTTTACTTGGAGTACTTAAGCATTTTCTATTTTTACTTTATTTTCAGAAAGCTCATTTTTGCACTGTTGCACTTTTGGGCAGTATTATTTGCCTAGTATTAAAGCAAATTAAAACAAATTTCTAAATGTTAATTAGTTCTTAAATTTAAATTTAGTTTTTTAGTTCTTAAATTTAAATTTTAGTTTTTTATTCATTTCTAGTATTAATTCTTTGCTGCTAGTTCTAAGAAAAAATAAGCTGTATGGAAAATAATACATACACATATTTCACATATTTCTTTCATTACTATGAAATTGTTAAAGCATACACAAAAGTAGAGAAAAACTCTAATAATAAAGGATGACGAACCACACTTTGTTCATCACTGTGTTTCAACATTTATTCACCTGTTGATCATGTTTCACATGCGTCTTTCCATGCTTCTCACTCCTTCACATCCTGGCCATTCTATCGTTTTATCCACAGATGTAGCATTTACCGCTTTTAGCTAAAGATTTGTATGCATTCACATCACCATGACCAGACTGAGTTAAAGTCAGATTTGTGTGGAAGAATTTGACAAGTTTGGTGTAATAGCCCCAATTCAACACAAACTTAAATCTTTCCCATCAAATAATTGAGATTGATCTGGAAAAAGTAACCTGAAATTATGAGTCATAATGCAATGAGCTATTGAAGAGATAAGACTCACATTCTCCATTTCTAAATTATATGCTGCTTAATGTCAAGACTGTAAAATTGCACAGAAAACTCCCTACTGTAATCCCTTTGATGACCAGAATGGAAAGCACTCTATAAGTGTCACTTATGTACATTTTATATACATTTTTATGCATTTAAACTTATGAAATAGTTGTGTTTGGAAAAGGATATAGTAAAGGAAAAAGTAGCAGGTAAATACATGAATTCACTGTTCCTGCTTACAGAAAATATTGCTTAATTTATACTTTAACCAGGGTACCTGCTAGGGTAAGAGTTTCCAATACTCCCTGAAAGAGAAGAGAAATTTATTGCTTTGAATGTTAAGTGCTGTATTTTTGTGTGTGCACCTCTGTTAGAAACTCCTTTGGTTATTGAGAATAGTCAGGAGTCATCTTGTTTGTTAACTCCATGTTTGGCTTATATATTCTTTGTATGTTTTGTTCATATTCTTTATATGTTTTACTCATACTCTTTAGATGCAGCCTTTGCTGTGGAGTTCATTCTGGTGGAGTGCTTGCTTCTCAAACACTGTGTGTTACAGAACTGGTCGTTTTAATTTCTAATCTTCTGTGTACTGATTGATGCTTTTGTGAAATATAGTAAAATAACCATCATTTCTAATACAATAAATGGAAGCAAACATAGAATTAAGACTCATTTATATTATATCATTTTTAACAGACAAAAAGGTGGTCTATCACATTACTGTAAACATTTCTAACTCCTTGCCTTTCTCTCTATTCTTGTCTCTTTTTGGTAAACACTGGTGTGGCCCCAGTGCTCAGACCTTACTTACTGTAGTTTGGTCCAGACATGACCTACGTACACAGGTGACAACCACAATATTAAATGAATTGGCTCTATGACACTGTCGTTTTCAAGCAATTGCAGAGCCCAACCACAGAGCTGCGGAAGGTTCTGAACACTTCCTTAATTATTCCAAGTTTTCACTGGGTTGAAAGATGATTTTACAGTTCCTGGCAGAGACATGAAGGAATCTTGGAGATTTGGAGGAGAGTTTAATAAGAGCCTGTTTTCAAGATAAGAAAGTGTGTCAATATGATCATAACTTCAATAAGCATATACAAACCATCGCAGTGCCTCTTGCTGGGACATCTGCTTGTTTCCACATCCCTACACTGTGGACACTAAAGCATAAGGGACTCATCACTGCTTTGTGCCCAGAAACTTATCTAATACAGCACATGCTGAGTAAGTGAGTGACTGAAAAAAGGAGATTTGCTGGAGGAAATATCTCTTTCAACCTTTTTTTTTTTTTTTTTTTTTTTTTTTGAGACAGGGTCTCGCTTTGTAGTTCAGGCTGACCCTGAGCTCACTATGTAGCCCAGGCAAGCCTTAAACTCAGCAATCCTCCTGCCTCTGCCTCCAGATTGCTGGGATGACAGGCGTGAGCCACCATGCCCGGCACTGTGGTGTGTGGTATTGATTGCTGGTGGGCATGAGTCTCCATGCCCAGCATTGTAAGTGGTTACTGGGATCGAATTTAGGACCTTGTGCTTGTGAGGCAGGCGCCAGAACCACTGAACTAAATCTCCGGCCATTTTTTTTTTCAGCTGTCATTCCAATACCACAGTAAGGTGTGTATGTCTCAATGCCAAGATATTTAGAACTGTCCTTTGAATCAGATTCTTGAGTCAATCATTCCATGTTAAAGAAATACTATTGTATTTTACTTTGAGATACATATGGAGTTCATCCTGTTTCTCTGACCTGCTCCTACTGGTATGTTTACCTTCACAAAAATTTGACTTTCATCTCCTAAGTAGAAATGCTAATTTTAGAGATCAGTTTTACTTTTCAGAGTCAAGGCCAAGTCTATAACCATTTCTCTTTAAACCTTTATTCTAAATATTTTAGATGATTTATTACCTTTATCTGAGAACAAACAGCAAGGTGGATGTGGCGTATTAACTGATGAAAGGAAGTACAAGATAAATGGGGACCCTATCATTAATACATGCACAGAGTAGAATATGACAGATTCATGCATAAACATCAGCCAGAAAACAGTAGCAAACTAATGTAAGGCTAAATGCCCATACATAATAAATTGTACACAGCAGTCTCGATGATTTGTCATGTTCTCTTTCAAGTCTGGGTCTGTGCAGAAGAGTCGTTCTCTAGTGAAGCACTACAGTCCTTCAGATTTATCTGTAGATGACCCTTGTTCCAGGGCCCCCCTGAGGGACAGTGCCTATGTCTGTACTTGGTTATGTGTTCTTCCCTGAGCCTTCCCAGACTCCTGTAATTATACTCGGAAAAGACTTAAAACATTCAGACATTGTCACTTAACTTGTAATGTTTCCTGTAACGTTTATCTTATGTCTGGTGCACAGGGTCTCAAAAGATACCAACTGAATAAGTAATAAATTGGGGTTATATTAATGGGATTTCAGAAACCATTCTGAAAACCCATTCATTAAAAAAAACACACACACACTCTGCCTCTTTCTTGCTGAAGAAGGCTGTAGATAGAGGATGGCATAATATTTTGGAAGGAGGAGTGCTTCTTTAATAGATGTATGAATTCTGGCAGGGTGCTACATTTATATTTCTAAAACTGTAGAAACTATGATATCTATAGGCAGATTTTTTACCCCACATCCTTGACCTTATTGCCTTGCCTTGGGAAAATATTCTGTCTTTTTATGTATTTAATAAGACATGTCGAGTGTTTGGTGCAGACATGTCTTATTTCCAGAGTAATGAGATACTTCCATTTGTGTTAGGGCATCTTGTGCTGCCCCGGATAAGCTATGCCAAGCCAAACATGAATTGCAATGCCAGAGATTATGTCTTGTGTGCTTGTCAGGTGTGTGATCTATTTCTGAAAACTGAAATGCAGTGCAATGACATATTTTACTATTTGTGAACTTTACCTTCTGTTAATATGATTGAAGCAACTGGAAATGGAAATTGTCAGGGCAATTTAACAAAGAAGCCCTATAAAACTTATTATAGTCCAAGTAATAAAAATCAGCATAGAAGGTGTATTCTTCACACCAGAGTCTTATTTGGTGAAACATACCAGTGCTTGACCTTCCGTGAACCATCCCAACAAGGAGTCACTTTGAGGTCCTCTATTAAATTATAACCAGTACTCTGATCAGGTTTGGCTGTATTTTGCTCATCGTCCATGACAGGGGATGTGTAAGTACAACAAATAGACTCTTCATGACTGGCTATTAAGATGAGCTTAATGTGTATTTTATGTAATTGCATACTGTACAAAGCAATAAAAAGTCAATCTTATTCACTGGAAGTAGTTAATTTTTGAATTAATCAAAGAATCCATGAGTTTATAGTTCATGTTAATCTTTCAAAGGATAAGACCAGATAGCAAGGAGCTACACACAGGTAACTTAAAATTTTGTAATTGAGATTCTAGGATTGAAAGCCAAAAGTGGCACACACTTTGTGCATGAAGACATATCTTTAGGAAGTGCATATTCAATGAACACAGATAAAAAGATCTTTAGAGTATGAAGTGATCATTCCTTTTTCATCTGTTCTCAGAGCTGATCTCTGTTAAAATGCCCCACATACATTGCAGAGTAAGATTATTTTGTGTGTATCCAAAGAAACATGTACCACATCTACAGTGAACACAGGACAGGTTGTGCAGTACGTTGCTTGTCATTGTGGGGCTTTGAATCTAATTCTTATGTTTCACGTGCCAGCCGTGCGGCTGTGAGCAGGATACTGACCCTCCCTTCTCTGTTTCCTCACCTCCTCCTTTATATGTAAACATGGCTGCCATTTAATATAAACATGGGCTTCAGCTTAGAAGAGAGTTTATCCTATCACTAAATCTAAGTTTACTACTGATTTTTGTTGTTATCATGAACACTCACAGAGCACCTACTCAACTCAGAAGAGTGATTATAAATAGGAAAGTTATAATGGTACATTATATTTCCTCTTTATACACAGATGTATGTATATATCTGTAGCTTCTGATATGCTCCTTACTTCTTGAACTATATCTTGGGGATATTGTTATATTGGTATCTAGAGATATTTATTTGTAGTCTGTGTAGAATTCCATTTTAGGAATATCATAGTTTAATTGATCAGCCTTTTCTTAATGGATATTCAGATTCTTTCCAGCCCTATATTAAAACAAAAATGCTGGCAGTAGAACATTTCATTGTAATTAATTCTGTTTCTATAAGACCTAACTATGTAATAGATACATAACTGAGGAATAAAGTTTATGCACTTAAAATATTGGCAAACTATACCAAATACTCTAAAACCTCTGCTTCATTTAGCTTCAGTTAGAGCTTGAAAAAGATCCTATGAAAGGATGTTTTGAAGTTTTTCTTTATGGAATAACCTTCAGAGTAAAAGTCTATATGTAAGACACCCAGATAGAAAGGCTGCATAGTGGCATGCTTGCCCAGCACGTGCAAAACCCTGAGATCTGACACCAGCAGTGAAAAAAGAAAACAGCCGTAATCACCTCCACAAAATTGGCTCATTTATTAGCATGTGATTATGTTTTTTCTAGTAGCCATCATCATAGGCGAAACTCGACAAAATGTACATTCCACAAATACTGCACTGAAAGCTTAAAGAAATATGTATTGCAAACATCTTTTGCAACCTTAATATATTATTTCAAAGTTTTATAACTATTATAATATTTTTTATCAGTATGAAATGAGACATTTAACTCAAGCCACTTTCATGTTCTCCTATACTTACTTCCCCTTGTAAACATTAGGGCTGGCATCCTGTGTGTCCATACTCAGGAGGGTTCAGTCTGTGAACAAAGCTTCATTGTTCCTGTCTTTAAGTTCTTAATGATTTATCTTCACTGGGAGATCCTCATGTACATTTTCCACTGGTCGCTTCTACCCTCTACTTTCGAATTGCCAGACTTGAATAGGAATAATTAAATGCCCTGCTTGTTATTCAATCTCAGTCAAAATACACGCAGTAAATATGCCCTGTATTTATGCTGATAACTTATGTCTGAGAAAATGTCATGATTTAAATATATTTGTGGGATTTCAACAAAAGTGTATGAGTCAATTCAAAAATAAATGAGGAACACAAACAACTCAATAGGAAGAAAAAGCCTCACATTCAAAATAGGCAAATATGACCTGTAAATGTGCAATACATAGCTAGGTGAAATATACTGGTTATTTTCACACTAATATCCAACAAATACAAATTGACACTATAATGAAATAGCAAGACCTAATATTTGATAGCCAATGATGAAGACAAAAATACGAAATATTGATGGAGATGTGGAGAAAAGGAAAGCCTGTACATTGTTGGTGGGAATGTCAATTAGAGAAGCTATTTCACAAAAATTGAATCACCCTATGATCCAGTAACCCAAACTATGAGTATACGTCCATGGAAAACTAGATCAATATCATTCTCATTTTTATTACAGTATTTTGCACAATAATCTAGATATAAAATCAACCAAAGTGCCTTTCAATCAATGGATGCGTTAAAAATGTGACACATAGGTAACCCTATGTTTAAAAGAAAGTCTTGTAATTTGCAGCAACATGGAGTTCAAAAATTGGATGTTCTGTGAAATAAACCCAGCACTAAAGGCAAACAGTGTATAATCTTATTTATGTGTGAAATCTTAAAATGTTGTGTGTGTAGAAGCAGGAATTGGAATGGTTGTTACCATGGATGAGGCAGAGGACACAAAATTTCATTTACAGAGAAAGAAATTTGAGTGAGCTATTGTATGGCATGATGATTATATTTAGTAGCAGTACATTATATAATTGAAAAATTCTAAAAATATATGTTTGAAGAATTCTCATTGCAAAAAAATGTCAGCATACATGAGATTGATTTCACCATTCTACAGCGTATATTTATTTTAATTTAAAAATAAAGTTTTATTGAGCTACTATCATAAGTGATGAGAGAAGAATGGTCTATTTCCAAAGTTCTTCAGGCCATTCATAATAGTATTCACCTCTAATCCCAGCCCTTGAGGAGACTGAGGGAGGAGGACCACAGGTATGAGCCCAGCCTGGGCAATTGAGCAATTTTCTAAGACTGTGTGTCAATATTAAAGTAAAATGTAAAAATTAGATCAGTGTGAAGATTCTGAGCTACATCGAAGTACCTCCAATAAGTGAACAAAAAGATACTTCAGGAACACTTACACATCAGTGTAAATTCCAGGTTGTTATTTACAATGCAAATAGGAGATATCAGGAAATTTTTAAATATGTATCAGTCAAATGATACAGAACTGTTAGAAAATAATCATGAATGAGCTGTTCATTGAAAGCAATTGAAGGGAATCTCATAGTCTGGGCAGTGAGGAGGCCTATATTTGCAGAAATGTTGATTCCCTCAAGGATGTGGTGGAACGGCAGTAAACGTGAACAAAACTATTTTCTTATCCCATTGTTAAACCAAAACGGAAGTTGCTCATTTTGTACTGATGACAGACTCTCTACAAATCGAATTGTCTGATAATCCCAACTTGAAAACAAAGCCAAAGTGCGGCAAAGCTTCATGATTTGTGCCAGTGACATGTAATTAGTAACAGATCTTGAACTTACATTGAGTCAGCTTTGCAACCTTCTTCTTCTTTCCTTGTTCAGATATTTCTTACTACATTTGCATAATTGGTCCTAATTGGGGGTAACTGTCACCATGGTCTTGCACAACTAAGTTCTCCTTTCTGAGGTAAAAATCAAATGCAATTAAAAGATCTTCAAAACAGCTGTGGCAGATGAGAGCCACTCAAACCCAAGATCAAACCACCTGTCCAGAGGCCTGATGTTTATGACTTTTAGTCTTAGCAGCTTTTCTGAGTTTAACTTTCCTAATCTTAAAATGAGGAGAATAATAAAGTCAACAGCATAATTTCTTTTTAGGACTTAATGAAGTTGTCTGTGTATAGGTTCCAGACCATAATTAACTCTCACAAAAAAAAAAAAAAATGTCCATTTAACACAAAGAAACCAAAGCAAAATAGTATCTCCTCTAATTGATTTTTCATATATACTGAAGACATAACACCAGAGAACAAGACGTATTTTCAATCAAATTTTATAATCTAAGGTAAAGAGAAATGAAGCTATTACCTATTCAGTCCTAGTGCTGATGCCAATGTTATATAGTATACATACATTTAGATTCAAAATTTTCATATAACAAACTAACCAAGTCATCTTTAACATTTTTATTTGGCATTTTAGACTATGTACAATATATTACATTCCTGAAATTAATACTACATTGGGCGAATAGAATGGTAGTTTATTTGACCTTGTTGAATTTCCAAACACAGTGCTGTGTTTCATACCCTTTTTTTCCATCATGGTAAGAACATTATATTTTACCCCAGAGCCTTCACTTCCCAGTGAGAAAATGAAACCCCACAGTGATTCTTCTATGTTTAGCATTAGATCACATATCAAGATAATGACTATTTTTATTGAAAACCATGGCACTGGAGTGAATTAGTTGTATAGATTGTATGTGGCTCCTTACCATCCCAGGAATGAATATCGTTTTCTATCCTTCTAAATTCCATTTCCAAGTAACCCAGCGATATTCAAAAAGAAATAGCAAGCTCATGAGAACTGCGTTCAATTTTTATTCTCTCTGATCAATTACTTATATAAATGAAAAGTCTCTTTTATGACTTTGTTTTAATTTAAAAAACTATAAAGTTACAGTAGAAAATAATAATTTAGAAATGAGAAAGAGGAATACTAGCACTGTAGATTTTTTAATTTAGGGTTTACGGAACTGAAGTAACTTTACCTGAGGGAAAGGATTTAAAACACCTCTGCTTCACAGCCAGGTGCAGAAGGCAGGAAGACAGGACAAAAAGACAGTGAGAGGTGGTTACAAGAGGGACAGACAGGAAAAATCAAGCCAGTCCTCTCCCCTCCAGCTCTCCTGGTGGGGTCAGCTTTGCAAAGTATAATTCATGCTCAACAAACTGCATCTTTAAAAATGTAGAATCCAGCATGTTGAGTGGATCTGTAGGACTGTGAGAGGATGGCCAGCCAAGATGCAGGGCAGCCGTGCCATCCCGGCATTCCTCGTGCTCCTCTGTGGCCAGTTCCCCTCCCTTATGTGTTGCTTGAGCAGACCTGGGCTGAAGCCTACCAGCCTAAGAATGGTATCTCTTTCCAGATCATGAAATAAACTGATTTTCTACCGCTCTGTACAGTCAGTATGTTTTCTCTATTTCTGAGAAAGTAGAGTGGGTTCCATACTTACCTTACTGATTTTATAATTGGAAGCATTCATATAGCTAAACAATATGTAAAGTTTTAAGTTTGCAATAAGAAAGCCAAAAAAATTAGCGTCACTATTTCAAATCTGAGCCGTTATTTGGGAGAAAAATATACCAGGGGAGAAGTGCCTTAAAGACCAAGGATTAATCTACAAATTCTCAGATTCTTGTACATCTGCCAGAAGTAAAAGCGTACTTTTATACTCACTGTAGTTAGTAAATTGATGGACAAATGATAACTGGGTAAATGGAAGAAGAAAGAAAGGGAGGGAAGCTCATCTTGTGGCCATTCTGAAATTCGAGGGGCTGGACAAGAAAGAATGTTCCAGTAAGTCTGCAGTGCCTGTTGAGTAAGAACAGAGAGTTAATGTTGGGGATACTCTGGTTTTTATGGGATGTCTCTCAAGGGTGATGCATTCATTATTGAGAGTTGTAAATCAGAGGTGAAAATATCTACATCACAGAATTGATTTAATGATTAAATGAGGTCAAATTAGTACACAAGAATTCTCATATAGCCGGGCATGGTGGCTGACGCCTATCACCCCAGCACTCAGGAGGCAGAGACAGGAGGATTGCTGAGTTCAAGGCTTGCCTGGGCTACATAGTGAGTTTAGGGCCAGCCTGAACTACAAAGTGAGACCCTGTCTCAAAAAAAATGAAACAAAACAAAAAAAGAATTCTCATACAAAAATTGATAGACATTGTGGCTCCATTTATATTAAACATCAAAATGGCCTAGACTAAGCTACAGTGATGACAGGAGGGGTAGGAAATAACTTTGGTTGGGGCATAGTAACTGGGGGAAAATCTAAGGAAGGCTTTTGGTCTCAAGATGCTGTATCCTGAGGCGCAACAGTGTGGGGGAGAATACGTCCACATGTGCATGTCTGTATATGTGTATGTATCCATTACTTAATATAGACTGTCTTTTAGGTAAAAGGTATCAGCAGAAATAGTTTCATGTGTTCTTGTGTGATGCTACAAAACTGTCTCTAGAATATGTTTTAAAAAAAAACACACACAGCCAAGTCCAAGTTCCTCCCCCTTCCTTTCTCAAGAGGTATTTTGTGATTAGTGCTTTAGGCAACGCATGATTACGAGGCTAAGAATTCAAGATCATCTAAGAATTCAGCTTTTGTCAGAAAAACTTCTTTTCCTGCAATCTGTATATTACCAAAAATACTTTTGTTTCCATTAGAAATGTGAAATGACCCAACAAACATTTTTAATTACCTCAATAACTTTAGACACTACCTGCCATTAGAGACCATGGCAAGCATCTGCACTCTGCTCTAATTTCCCTCATTTGTTTTCATATCGCAGCAAGAACAGTGGCAGTAACATCAGGAATTATCTTGGAGATGCACTGGCTGGAAGGAATGGTGATCATTCCTAAGCCCAAACAAAATTAGGAAAGAATGATGTAGAGAAGATATTTTTCAAGATATCTTCGTAAAGCACTTGAGAAGGAAAATACACTCACACACATATATCATGTTTTCGTTATACTGAGAACATCACAGGGAAGTGAGAATACAAAACAGTTCCAGCTGAAAATCCAGAAAAAAGCTTTTCAGATTGTGATGCAAATATTGAAATTAAGCATATTGATAAATTGCTTAAAATGACAATGGTAGACATAAATGCTTTTGTGTTTGTGTGTTCCATGTCAGTTCCCTTTTATTAACCTCTGCTATCATGCATGTAGGCACATAGCTGGGATATCTTTCCAAGAGGTCGGACAGGGAATGTGGCAATAGATAAAACTGTAGATGGCAAACTAATTTGTTTTCTGATGACTTTGTATTGATGTCCCTCTGACCAAAGTCTCCATGTGTCGATCATTACAATGGGCAAACTGTGCTAATAAAACTCTTACAACTCACTTGATTCTAGAAAACAGTCCAAAATTTCCATGCTATAGGAGTTTAAAATAGAGAATTTTTCCGGCTGGACTTTATCTTTCAGCAAAGTCTTTACTTCTGACACTCTTCATAGCAAACTCACTTGAATAGAATCTAAGTTACACTTAACTTACATTAAATTGAGTATGGTACTTTCCAATTTAGTGTTTCTGCATATAAGACTGTTTGTTTTACACATATTTTCCATTGGCTATTTCATGCTCTTAAAGAACTGCATTTCATTAGCTTGTTGTATTTAGTAAACACATTATAAATCCTTGATCTTAGAAAATGAAAATACAAAAACATAAATTTACAAACCTTTTGAATCATGTATAGATTTCCTTATAGTTAAAATAATGGTGAATAATGCAGAAGAGAAACTTTAATGTTACAAGAAATACATAAAAAAGTCCTGGATACTAAAAGCAAGAGTTATTTCATAATTTACTTTAGTCAATGTTTCATATTTATCTCCTGGATTGGACTCTTACATACTTAGATTGGCATTGCAGCATTCTTAGCTTTTTTGACACATATTGTGTGCCATTTATCAAGAATCCTAAGGTGTTTAAGTAATTTATCATAGGTTTCAGGTTGCATTATTCTATATGATTTTTAAAATTTTTTCATTCATTTCTTTGCATGGTTTTTGAATGAGTCTTTTGCTGCCAATAATTTTCCTTGCATACATTTATGGTTTATATCTCACCTTATGCTATAGTAACCAGTAAATTTAAAGCATATTTGATAAAAACTCCTAGGTTATAGTGAAGGTACAAATCATATCACATAGATCATTGCCTTAAACTGAGGTCCATCTATTGTATAAAAACTTATCAAGAAAATCAATTCATATAATAATTATGTGCAATCTTGTATATTTTATTTCCTGTCAGCATTTAAATCATGTGTGTTAATTAAAATTTTGTTTTTAAAGTACTTTCCTTTGACAAAAAAATGGTATCTAATAATTCTTTATGTGTCATTCTAGAAGCTCATGTCAAATTTCTTCTTTCAGTAATCTAAAATTATTTATTTAGCTTTTTAAGAGAAGTCATTTCTTTAGGGACTTAGATGGTTTTATTAATACTGTAAGAGTTTGGTATTTTTTTTCTTTTCTTATTTTTATTTTTTCTAAGATACATGTCAATTTTTATAATCCCTGCATGTATCTTAAGATTGTGAAATCTAACATTTCTTGCTTATACACTATGTTTTCCATTTCAAGCCCCTCAGACAAACCTAAGGAACCCATCACTATTAGGGGTTGTTCCGTGCACTGGCCCACACGAGAATGAAGCCAAGGAAGTAGCTCTCAAACTCTGATTTTGATCTTGGTTAGTCTTCTCATCTTATTTATTCAATCCTCCTTTCTCCAAATTAATGTTCCTTTCATTTATACTTTTGGAAGGTTAAAGAGAATATAGGAGAGCAACATAATTAAATGCAATGGACCTGCTTTGAAAACATTGCAGAAGCTGTAACAGAAACATAGATATGCAGTTCCTCATGTGGGTATAAATGTTGAACTTTGTGAAGTTGAAATTGTCTTCATTTTAGAAAGAAAGTTATTGATTAGATTAAAATTTGTTATGCTGTCAATGATTCTGCAGATTATTTTTAATCATCATTTCTTCATTGGCAAGATAATAAACAAATTTACATGTGACATCTAGAATCTTACCAGTATTCAGTAAAAAGTGAGTTCAGTAAAAGTGAGTACAGTTTTACTTCTATTGCTTGGAAATGTATTCTATAATTTAGGAGAGAAACCTCCAAACACCTTAATACAAGGTCTAGAATGAAAATAAAAAGGCTACATAATACTAGGTTTGAACAAGATTAAAGTTACTGGGTTCAACCAAGATTAAAGTTGCTGGGTTCAAGCAGGTTCAATGAAGAGATTAGACTCTACCATGTAAAAAAAAAAAATACATTTTCACAGATAACAAAGGAAAACCTGACTGAAAAGACTTAAAGTACCTATGAGAAAACAAACACCTCCTTTATGGAATTAGCTCTAATCTTGAAGTTGGGATATTTGATCTAGTCTTGGTTGCCATAGTAAAAGCCTTCATACATTTACAAAAATAACACATGATGTACCAGACATTATGAAAGTCCTATGGATAAAATAAACACAAAATTTATGTTTTTGTTCATCCATTTGACCATAATTCCTTCATCTAGGAAATTTAAGAACCCAATGAGCTCTAAATTCTTTGAGCTCTAAGTTCTGTGGAAATAAATAAATATATTCATTTACTCTTAACATAAATATTATTTCTGAGGAAGTATTCTGTCAGTACTGGTAATGGGGTGAACAAGACAGAGTATCCTTGCCCTCCTGGGGCTTTATAAGGAGAAGTAGAGATATAGCCTGAAAAAATAATAAGATTTTTAACAGTAATAATTTTTGCAGAGAAAAAGAAATACATAGGATGGTGTGATAGAGCTAAAAAAGCTATTGGAATGGAGCTTATGGACAAGGTGGTCTTGCAATAATTTTCTGTAAAAAGAATTCAAACACAGGTTTTTTTTAATGGAATTCTTTATTGGTACAATTTACATACATCTCACAATCACACATAAATTGGAGAATTTGTACCAATATATGACACAGTCAATTCTCATTTTTACCCATATCCCCACCCACCCACACCTCCCCACCCCCTATATACATGCTCTTTTATTTTCTTTCAGAATCATGTTTATTCCTTCCCCTCATTACATCCCCACACCAAATTTCCCTTGGAAATTTTCCATTCTACAAAGACCAGCATACTTTCTAGAGCTCATTTGCATCTACGGGTGCTCATATCAAAGAGAAAATCTGGTATTTGCCTATCTGTGATCTATTGATTTCACTCATTAGCGTGTCCTACAGGTGTATCCATTTGCATGTAAATGAAGTACTACTCTGCCATAAAGAATGACAAGATTGATTCAAACACAGTTTTTAAAAATAATAATATCAAGATGATTTTAGGATCAACTTTAAGTAAAAGGCTTACAGTTGTTATCCAGTCAACAATTTTCTGTCAGATGAAATGTACAGGAAACCTGCCTTGTAAAACTCACTACTATATGTAGTGGAAACATTCAGGTATAATATATTGGTAAGTCCCAAGGGGAAACCTAAATATTGCATAGTAATCAGTTTTATCAAAGTAACATTTACCAGGAAGAAGCAGAGGGTATATAGAGCCCTGCCAGACTCAGCTTTAATGCTTGGTGTAAGCTACTTCATTTCCAAGAGCCTCAGTGTTCTCATCTGTAAAAAGGTGTTAGCAGCCCTGCTTGATAAAATTTAATCAGGATTAAAGGAAATGATCCTCACATTATATTAAACTATAGAGTGATTGTTTAAATTTTAAAAGTCTGTGACAATAAAAAAAAATCATTGCCACGAATCCTACTCTGAATGCTTCCATTTGCTTTGAAAATAGTTTCTTATCATTCTTGTGACTTTCCGATATAGTTCTGGAGGTCCTTATTGTGAGTTTCTCTACAAGGTCTGAAGCAATAAAGTGCAAGAGCAGGTAGAGTGTTTTCTCTTATAAGAAAGTGTCCACAGTGACCCACTTCTTCCTGTGAGGCTTCAACTCCCAACATCACATCCAGCTGTGAACTCATCAGTGGACCATTCCAGTGGTGAGTCTCACATACCCATGAACCAGTTCCTTCCCAAAAGTCCCACCTAAGAGCTCATGAAATTCGGGTGACATCTAGATATAAAGCCTAAGAGTTTCTCACTGCACCGGCTATATCCATGTCTGCATAGACTCCTTCACCCACCTCCTAGAATGGACCATGATGAACTTCACAGAGGGACCCTGTGGTCTCTTTAAGGGCTCCTGCGGAGGTCAGCAAAAATCATATATTTGTGCCACTGATGTTGCCTAAAATCTACTACTTTAGGGTTCTTTTTTTTTTTTTTTTGAGATAGGGTCTCGCTTGGCCCTGAGATCACTATGGAGCCCAGGCAAGTCTTGAACTCAGCAATCCTCCTGTCTCTGCCTCCTGGGTGCTGGGATCACAGGCATGAGCCAACACGCCTGGCTACTTTAGGATTTTATAGAATCTGATGACTGTATTTTATCCACTTAGATATACATCATTATTTCATGTAACACATGGAAATAAAAGTATTGCCTTTTAAACTAATAATGCACCTTTTTTTTTTTTTTTTTGGTGGTACCAGGGATTGAATTTGGCTCGTGAATGCACCATTTTACAAGAATATTTCCATATGATTTTTTTTTTTAGGTCTACAGGCAGCTTTTTCTTTTATCATTCTTGGGTACTCATAAAAAGAAAAGTATAAGTAAATTGTTATTTGAAACAGTTTTTCATGATCAGAATTGGTTTCTGAATGATTTTGTGTCTGAACTTTGTTGTTTTCTTCTCTACCCTCTTAAGAGCTTTGGTAGCAGGGTGTTGCTTGGAAGGCCTTTTCTCTGATGTTCCGGGGTTCTTCCTAGTCCCCACTCCTGATGGAAATTACAGGTGGAGGAAATGATAGTTACGTCATGGTTCTACCTACTTGATAGCTCCTTTAAGAAACATCCTAATTTCTAAGGCCATTAAAATATGAAAAACAGGCATTTTAGAATTCATGACATAATTAATTCACACTTGCATGGCGAGAACTCTCTGTTTTCTACTCTAAAGACTTGAAAGGATTCACAATGGGAAGTGAAGAGACATGAGGGGAGACAGAGCCCCATTCGCAGGGCTCGCTCTACCAGCTGTTTTGACGATGAACTATTTAATTCTTCTGTGTCTTAATTCTTTACCTGTGAAATCTGCTTTAGCAGATTATAAATAAATTGGATATCATAAATGAAATTAAATTAAACCTCCTTCCCCTAAACAGCTGTACCAAAGCTGATTCTCTTCTCTGTTCGAAGAGGGAACTTCTCTGACTCTTTCTCTGCATTTAAACATTTTCTAAATGTCCTGTGAAGAGGCTTTTAAAATTGTCAAAGTTCTTATATCTTAATCATACTTTGGTTACTTTTGAAGTAATACATTTCACTAACAGAGAATTCATTCATCGATGTGTTATGAACTTTTTTCTGTTCCTATAAGAATTTGAATATTAACTCAGGCCAAATGATATATCAAGAGCTAGCTTTCCTCCTATGCCTCTCTTCACTCCATCTTTTAAGCAAATGTTAACAGTCTAAATTTTGGTATGAAGTACAGTTGACCTGCCAAGCCTGTTATCTGTTTTAGTACTCAGTGTAAGCACTAATAACCAACAATCCAGCAAATTAACACCAAAGGATTAACATTATAATTCCTGGTGTTAATTCAGTATTGAATTCATAGTAGGTCACAGAAAATCACTCTCATTTTATGAAATAGAAGAAGATAAGTCAGATTAGAAGTCAATATAATATGTGGTTTCTCCCAGGAAGTGGTTGACAACTGGCTACTTCTGGTTTATTTCTTTTTCTTTTTGATTTCTGTTATGTCTGCCATGTTGCCAACTCCTAAAAGAGTGTGGAAAAAAAAAAAAACTTTTTATCTTATTGGGTAATAAGCAAGTTCTAATCCCTTTCACAAATATAAAGTACAAACTCCATTACATACTCTTTTTTTTCTTATGTTTCTCAAGATATATATTTTTTTAAAGGTAGGTAATGACTTGTCACATTCACTGACAGCCATTGTTTATGTTAATTTTACAAAAATAAATTTGATCACTACTCTTTCATATGGCCTTTATTGTGTTACAGATTTTTAATCATTCTAATAACAGACCACAAATGATTTGGAAACAAGAATGAAGGGCTGTCTGTCAGCTTACACCAGGCCCATGCAATGCCTACACTTTTTAAATGCAGTAATTTCTTGTGAATGCCATGAAAAAACTAATAAGCTTACAAAGGAGTGAAGAAGTTAAGCTTTTTAGAGGAGATTCTTGAATTTTTTTATGAATTAAGCTAGTAAATAAAATCAACTGGTTTAATCATATTTATCATCAATTGCATTTATTATTATAATACTCAAGTCCCATTTAGGCCATTGTATCCAAATTCTCAAGAATAATTCTTTAAAATCTCTACTACCAATATCCATCTTGTTGATTCCTTTTTTTTTTTAACTTTAATTTTTTTTTTTTTTTGAGATAGGGTCTCACTTTGTAGTTCAGGCTGGCCCTGAGCTCACTACATAGCCCAGGCAAGTCTTGAATTCAGCAATCCTCCTGCCTCTGCCTCCCTAGTGCTGGGATTACAGGCATGAGCCACTGTGCCCAGCACCTTTGTTGATTCTTATGTTAAAACAGGTTGTTTAAAACTATGACGGGCAAGAAACCTTTTTTTCCAAAACAACAGCAAAAATAGTCTGTGTCCATTTAATAAAACAATGATTCATTTCAGACCAATTTAGCAATTTGAATATTATTAGCCTGTGGTCCCAAAAAGCAAAATGACTGAACAGGAAGTTTCCTGTTCTTAAGTGTGGTTACTAAACCATCCTTTGACTTCTTCCAGAGCTCTAGTTTAAGCAATAGAGAACATTTTTTTTTTCTGGTATTCGTACCTCATATTCTCCAGTACAGAAAATTAACTATTTTTAAAAGCTATATGTTGGTATCAATTAATAGAAGACAGAACTTAAAAAGCCAGGAACTTTTCCTATCTCTGTAAATTGCATTGAGGTTATTATAAAGATTAAAAAACAATAAGAAACTACTTAAGTAAATACAGAGCATCAAGGAAAAACAAGAGCATTCATTTAGATTCTTTCTTATGTCTTGCCCTTGCAGTATGAAAGAGAGGTGTCCAGTCATCATGCCAAGAACTCTTGGTTCCCATTTTCTGTCTCCGGACTGAACGGCTGTGGCCCATCATTTCAGCTCTATCGGCTGCTCTTTGTTATCTAGAGCCTGAGTGAGAAAAAGCATTGCAAATAATAAATAGCGTTTAGCGATGGGAGAGCTTAATGCCAGGTAAAAGAAGAGATTCCTCTTTCCATGTGAGATCTTTATTAACATTTAGATAAGTTTAGATTTTTCACTAGTTTCAGGATATTAATACTTTTCTGCAGGAAAGATGCACTGATATACTATAGGTCAACCACAAGAATCCTTCATGAACAAAACCGGAATGAATGACCATAATCACACATGTCGGGTATCAATGGTGCTTACGGATTTGTTTATAATGAGATTTGCTGCAATGAATAGTCCAGTTAAAGCATGTTTTTCTATTCTTTGTGAATCGTCATTTGTGTTTGAAAACCTAGTTTGTTCTGTTTGCAGAACACCTTTCACTTGCGAATGATCTGTGCAAATTAAACAGAAAAGGGGAGGCCGGGTCAGGTCAGCTTTTCAAAAGGGCTTTGCTCCGACTGAATAATAGGCAGCAAGGAGTTAGCCTCGGCCTCTCGCTCTCCCAGGAACAAAGAATGAGGAACACGCAGGCGCAGGAGCAGGCCACGTAGGAGCTCAGCCGGTGGGTGGGAAAGTGCGCTCCCGACCTCCTCGAAAAGAAGTAACAGTTGAGTAGATGATTTCTTTACTCTCTCTTGACTGGGCTGTTCTCTGCAGTCTCTCCATTTCAGCCTCTGAATAGGTGCTCTGGTGAGATCTTCCTGACATGATTCCCTGCGAGTCAAATGAAATTCCACATCGCCAAGTTTTACACAGATGCTGCTGCAAAGTATCCAAGAAGTCAGTGTCCATCCCAAGACTGTCTATTATTTGGATACTCAGCATAAGAAATAACACTTCTGATGTTTGTGAAAAAAAAACAAAACCTGTGTTCTACATGAACTGCCTTAGGAGTTTGTCAACTGGCTTAGGAGTTTTTGTGAGATAAGGGAGCAAAAGATATGGAAAAAGATCTAGATTTTGCAAGAGATTGTAGTTATTTCATTTATTAGTTAATAATAGTTATTTTAATAACATAGTGGAAGGTCTAAAGTTCTTTGTTTTTACTTCAAAATTGAGAGCTACTCGGCATTGGGGCACTTGCATTTCTTGGCACTTGGGAGTTCTATTCAGCCCTAGCTTTGCATGGGGAACACTTTTGATGATAATTATAGAGAGGATTTTGTGGTAGCTTTGAAACTGTTCCATGTTGTAAATAGTATTTTGCTACTCGAAAGCCAAGAAAAATGTGTAAAGGGACCTGAGTGACATCTTGAAAACACTGGAAGGTAACTTTACTGAGATGCAATTTCTGTATGTGTAAACCAGAGTCAGCAAAGAATGGATCTTGTATGCATCTTCCTAAGCTTGGATTGAAGAGATTTTCTGTGGACAGCACAGGAATGAGCCCTGCGTGTCCTTCCCCTTCTTTCCCAATGCACTATGGAGTTTCTTTCATTTCCCTTTGAGTAATGGGTGCAACTAAATGTTTTTATTTTTATTCTAATGAGGCTTACTTTGTGCTAAAAGTAATCTTATAAAGCTCTCCAAATGTATCTCGTGTTGTTTCTATGAATCACATGTAAGGATGTTCCAAGGAAATGAATCCTAAATTTTCACTCCTCTTGCTGAAGAGAAATCATTACTTTTATTCACCCTCATTCTTTTTTTCAAATAACCAATAGCTAGCCAGGGATTTCACTCAAGTGGTACTGCACTTACCTTGGAAGCACAAGAGCCGAGTCTGATCCCTGGTACCACCAAAAAAAAAGAAAAATAAATAACCAATAGCTACTCTCATCTCGATGTAGCTAAACCCATAAAACAATAGAGTTTTGTGTATCACTGTCTGAAAACTTAAGCATCCATGAGAGAAGAAATAAAAGAACATGCTTTCTGGTGAAACTTGGGTCAAACTTACAAGTATCCCTTCATTTCCTCTTTCACTTAACCCTCAGATAACCATTGCAAGACAGTAACTTGTCTTAAAGGATGAATTTTATTTGGATGGGAAAATAACACATACTATATAGGACATTTATCTTCTTAAACCCTCTAGACAATAACGTTAGGATGTGTGTGGTCGCATTTTGTACTACATCCACTCTAAACTATATAACTTGCCATAGATTTTAAAGCTAGCACCCTGACATCACAAAAGCATAATGAGGTTGAGAAAGGTTGTGGCACACTGAATTATTTGTACGTGATAAAATGACTTGTTTCACCATCTCGTATTTTGGAATCCAGGGTCAAAGTTAATGTTCAAAACAAGTTTACTGCTATTTTAGGCATCTGGTTCTCATCTAGCTATTTGTGTTCCATGTTACGAACCACCAAAGGGCTTTTCTTGGCTTCTAAGTACTATTTTCTTGGGCAGCTGTATTTCTTGGCCAAGTGTAGGAATATGGTTGTGCCCTGAGAACTGCCTTAAGCCATAGACTGTAGGCTCCAATGCGAGTAGAATTCTTTGCCTGTGCGAATCCCCAGGAGCACCAGGAGTGGGTGGAAGTCACAGAATAGCTGAAAGCCCCACTGTTCTGCTGCAGTCAGACAAATGGTGTGGCTTGTTCGCTGGACGTGGTGGACGCACCAGTGATGCCACGCTCTAGGCGATGAGCCAGGATGGTCAGAAGTTCAAGCCTCGCCTGAGAACTTCTTTAAAATAATTTGTTGAAAAAGCAAAAAAGAGAAGGGTCTGTTGAGATACCTCTGTGAAAAGTCTCTGGGCTCAATTTCTAGTACTGGAAAAAAGAAAAACTCCAGCTTATTTTTAGTTATTTCTTGGATAGACCTAAATAGGAAACCTTGGTCTCTGATTCACATTTTATCTGCCGATTATTAATAATTGTGAGTATGTAAAGTTCTATCTAAATAATTCCATTCAATAATTTCATTTTTTTCTAAGAGATCATTAGGAGACAACTAACCTGCTAATACCTTAAGAATAAATTTCATACCAATCTTTAACACCCAGAGTCCTGACTGTTGCACTGACCAAAGATGTTTATATGAACAAAGAAACTAAAATTAAAAGAGCTAACAGATATTTGTTAATACTCAACTGTGTTTTATCATGGGGTTAGGCACAGTAGGCCTGGGAGAAGGGAGAGAAGATGCACAGCATTCTGTCTGTTCTTCTTCGAACTGAGTTTTATTCTTTCACATTTAACCCACCACTGGCAGTGCTTTACTATGCAGATAGATACTAGGTGAAAGTGGCTGTGTTTAGATACGCACATTTCCATTTAGAAACAAGATCATAGGCCACGTGCAGACATCAAGTGAACTTCATTATCCTACAATTTAGTAAATTAACAAACATTGGCTACTCCTGGTTACCTCTATATGTGGAAACTGATTTGCCAATAATACCTGGTATTCTCTAGCAGTATGCATTTTCTACTAAAAGCAGGAACTCTCTCTCACTAATAGATGAGGAATAAATACCTACCATTCCTTGGGATAATTATGATGTATATGTTCCACACTGTGTCTGAGAGTTCTCCTATCAACAACTGCGGTAACTCATTTGATAACACTCTCTGTACTTATGTTCTTCCTTTCTGAGTTATTCTGTCCATTGGAATCATGTCCTATAGAAACTATTTATACTTAAAATTTTTTCTTATGATTTATTTTTGAGGAATTTCTCACCAATATAACTTTTCTAATGCCTCCTGTTCATATATGTTGGAAAAACTTAGCTTCTTCTAAGACACAGCCATACTCTGTTCTTGGCTTTCCAGTGAACCCATCACCAACTCTTGCACACTTTTTAGTTCTGTCTTTCTATGGCACAGTATTTTCACCATTTCTTCATTTAGGTGTAAATTCATCCACCAGTATTTTAACCAGCATTTCCCAGTCATTGCCACATCAATTTTACCCAGCATCTATCAGTTCTATGATTCTAGAATTCAAGACACTTCAGAGCTTCTGACATTCACTGTTTTAGAGATATTGCCCAATTTCGTGTTTTCAAATACTACCTATAGCATACTGACTCCAGTAATTATATTTCCATATAAAATTTTTCTCTCACAGTGCAATCTGTGATACCATGAGCTACTTGACATCTGTACACGGATGTCTATCAGGTACTTTGTGTCAAAGGTCAAGCTGACCACCTCATCTCTTCTAGCTAAGTTGCTCTTTCTGGAACCTTCCCTATTTCAGTTGATGGCAGTCCTAGCCTTCTAGTTTCTTAGACTTAAAACTTAGAAGATATCCTTAATTCATCCCCCCCCCCCACCAGTACTAAGGATTGAACTTGGGCCTTTGTGCTTCCAAGGTAGGGGCGGTACCATTTGAGCTAAATCCCTGGCCCTTCAATTCATGTTTTATCTCCACAATCTACCACCAATCTTTGTGTCCCTAACTAAAATACATTCAGAACCTGACCATTTCTTCAAGGCCTCTCTATAGGCAGAGTTCTGGCTCGAACTGACTCAATCAGCTTTCATTTAGAAGGTGCTAAATTCTGGTAATTTTTGCTTCTACAACTGTAACCTTGTATTTGTTCTTATTACAGAGAGGTCCTATAAATTTCTGGGTCATGTCCTTCTAGTGAAAGCAGCCATGAAATTAATCTAGATCTCACCCAGATGTATTTGTCAGTTTTCATCATAGGTGCTTAATACCCGACATCCAAATATTAAAGGAAGAAAGGTATAATTTCACAGGATTCAGTCCATAAATGGGCAGTCTCATCCACAACAGAAATACCATGGCAGAAGTCTGTGGTGGAGCAGAGTTGCTCACTTAATGGTGGCAGTGGGCAGAAAGCAAAGTAGGGAAACAATGCTAGAGAGAAAGGGGCCAGGGACCAGCTGTAAAAGCCAAGGTTGGGCCTCCGTGGTCACCCAATCAAGGTGACAGTCCAGATCAACTGTCATATAATATAAAAGTCACATCCTGACAGATGTGACTAAAAGAGCTAATTAAATAGTTCCTAGTGCCACTCTGACTATTCCTCTACTGCTTGCCTCTCACTTCTTGCAGCCACATTAGCAGGTTTGGTGCAGTTATTCATTATCAGATCTAATAATTGGTTCTGTGCCAACTGTGTTCTGGACTTGGAGAACACATACAGAGCAAGTCAGTATGGCTTGGGTTTAAATATAGTAGCTTTTAAAGTGCTGAATCTTTAAGATAATCTAATTGATTATGCGTATCACAAAATATACCCCCTGGGTTCCGTATCTGTGCTTTTTATGCTCCAGGCTGGTAGAGGAAGGAAGGAAGGAAGAGAGAGTCCCTGTGGTGAGAAAGCCAGACTCTGAGAAATGTTACTAAATGTTGACTTATTCCTCTTCTTATTAATTAAAGAATATCATATCCACCTAGCTGGAAGGGATGCTGCTAGATATAATTGCTTTGAAGAGTCTGACGCTAACCTCAAAACACTCACAGTTTTTTGTTTTGTCTTGGGTTTTGTGTCAGTTAGGAATTACAGGAGAATGTACACTGTGTAGGTAACAGTTTTGACCATAGATGATACAAAATTACCTGCAGTTTACCCTAAACATTGGTCCTGCCTGTTTCTGAACATTTTAATTAGAAAAGCATTACTAGAGCCACTCATTTTTTTTATATTTGAATAAGGGCTATTTATTGCCATCAGCTCAGGAAATGATCCAATGTGGCCTTGCAAGACAGAATTAATTTGCAGTGACTCCAGCAGAAAGTTGGCTTCCTTTTAACTTAATAACTTGAGAACTGTCAGTATCCTTTGAAGTTAATGATAGTTGTAAAGTGCAAATAAAAATTTTCCTAAAGGAATCAAACACACTAAGGCTAGTAAATGAATTTTCTGTCACTAAAACGATTAATGCATGTGTGAGGGAAGGCTATTGGGGTTGAATGGAGTTTAGAATTTCATTGTTATTTTGTCTCTTGTTTCATTTTAACTTTTGAATTACAGAATGCCCAACAAGTTTTCCCCTTGGAAACTGAATTTAAAGCATTTAGTGGGCTTCTTGTGGTGGGTAGAGTATTAGAAGCAAAGGTATTTTGTGTTAGTATTTGTGTTGGAAATAACTTGCATTGCAAGTACCACCTCCGGTGCAAATGTATTTGCACAGCAGGCCTTCACATGGCAAATGAATGCATAGCTACTTGCTTCAGTCTTTCTGCTATGGGAGGTGATTTTTCCAAGTAGGTATATGAAGCCTCATTTTAATTAGGTTTTATTTTCTTTAATGAGTAAAGTAACGAACAGAACCAAGAACAAAAGATTTATCAGTACAGAAAGAATCTCCCACTGTTTGTCCAGGTTATGTAAAGTAGCAATGGGTCTTTTCAAGGAATCATTGGGTCACTTGTCATGCATATATGCAATGTAACTGTTTCTAATTTCAGTCTCAGGTTATTAGCAGCATGGAAGCTCCTAATGAGGCTGGAGAATCTTTCTTGCATAGGAGGATTCCATCTTTTCATTTCCAGTGATGCCACTCAGAGTTCACTTCAGCAGAAAACAGCTCTTTTGATTTTTTTTTCCTTGTTGCTCATTTGTGGGTTTATTTCTATGTAATTTACTGATCCAGAGAGATGCAAGATTGACAACCCTGGGGACTGCTATTTCCTGTCAGTGCCTGTGTAAATAAAGTCAGCAAGCAAGAACTTGGTGTTTTCTGGGATTCTTGGTGATTGCAGGCTTCCAGATGCAGAAATAAAAATGTTTTTGGAACAGTGGTTAATATGTTTACCCTCCTCAAGTCCCCGAAAATGCAGTAGCCAAGTTAATTTGATTGAGGCTTACTTAAGAGAAATTAAAGGATTCTTCATCATTATGGCTTTCTTAAGTGCTACCTTTTCAGAACTTCAGTATTTGCTGCAGTTTAGTGCTTTTAGAATTTCTTGATTATAAGAAATACATGCTTTTTAAAAATGTAGATTTTTTTATTCTTTCCTTAGGCCTGGATGACCCCCAGCTTTCTGCACTTTTTGTTGGTTTGTTTGTTTCAGAGAACCCTAGGATCCAACGCAGGCCCTCGCATGGCAGTCAAGTGCTCTCTACTGCTGAGCCAAATCCTCAGCTCCTGAGTTTCTATGCTTTTAACATGTATCACAGGTTGTTTGTAATAGACAAGTTTAAAAAGCAGTCATCTTTTATGAATAGGTATTCTAATGGATTTTACACTAAAAGCACAAAGTTTAGTATTATCTTTGCATATCCCTCATTGCTCATTATGGAATATTTATTACCAGATTATATTTGTGAAAAGCATTTAGTCTGCATAATGAGATAGGCACTCAAGTAGGCTATTTCTTACTCCATAGTTTAAAGAGCAATGGAGAATTTTGTATAATAATATTCAAACTCTAAAAGTAATTAAAGGCCTCTAAGAAGCCACTGATGGTAATTACATGTCATCTTATTTATCACTGTGTATAGGGGGGTATTCGACTTTTATAGAATGTTCATTCCCTTTGGAGGAACAATAAATTGTCAAAGTACTTCTTTATTTAAAGAGCTACTTTTTTTTTTTTTTTTTGGAAACAGGGTTTCGCTTTGTAGCTCAGGCTGGCTCTGAGTTCACTCTAGCTCAGGCAAGCCTCGAACTCAGCAGTCTTCCTGTTTTTCTCTCCCAAATGCTGGGATTACAGGTGTGAGCCACCGCTGCACCCAGCATTGTGATATGGGGTACTGATTGCTGGTGGGTGTGAGTCACCACACCTGGTTATTGTTGCACGTGGTTACAGGGATGGAACTCCGGACCTTGTGCTTTTGAGGAATCACTGAGCTAAATCTCTGGCCCAAGACCTACATTTTAATAGGATGCAGAGGTAAAGGTATATGGAAGTCTGTTGAGAAATTTGGGGATATAGTCTCAGAAAGCACAAGAAATAAATTCCTCTACACCCCCCCCAAACAAAAAGGTATCAGAGCCTAAAACATAATTTCAATATTACTGTAAATAATATATTGATGAGTTTTATTCTATAATTTTAGCATGCTCTGTCTTAGAAAGCATGTCAAGATAAGATAATGAAGCACGTGATACTTCTAGACTAATAATATGCATTAAAATTAAATCCAAGTCAACAGTAGATTATGAGCCTATCTTCTATTAGCTAATGCATATTTAATCCTTAAAGTCTGTAATTAATAACTTTTGATACCTTGATATTATCCCAAGAATTTCATTTAATCTTTCTGGATTGTGTAATTTACAAGATTTGTAGTCACAGTTCCAAAACTGCTTGACGATTTTCTTGTCACCATTTTTTGTTGCCCAGCATAGCTCAAAAGCTGTTACTCTGGTCAGTATTTGTAGTACAATTCCCAGTTCTTGCCTCATCTTGCAACTAAGACATTTAACCTCATTTCTGAAATATTTACTTTTCTTTCCAATACAGTGTGAAACATTTGAAGGCTGCAAAGATTTGTAAGGAAGAGGCAGGCCAGTACAGTCCATACTTTATTGCACACTAACACTTTATGACAGATGTTCTTGATTTTAAAATAGAGTAAGAAAGTTTAAAATATGCGTTATTCTCTATGCTATCAAATTAGGCCTATTTGAAGCCCTGGACTATTTGATCATGTCAGATGACATTACTTCAAACAGACAAATTTTAAATGTAGAGCAAAGTAAATTTAGATTGCTTTTTTTTTAATTTTAGAAATTAGAAAACACTTTCAGAACCTTCAATCTGTTAAAAACATAAATCAGCATAATCTCTTGTCTGAAAATTTTACAACTTCATTCCCTTTTTCTTCAGTCTTACACATTTCAAGTCATTAACTCCACTTTATATATCAAAATACAGAAGTGCCTTTGTAAGCAATAGTCTTATCTAAGGGCAGGGATTGGGTGCATGGCCCCTCGGACATGGTTAGGCACTCTCTTAACTGAAATTTCTAAGTAATTAAACTTGATCTTTCTTTATTTTTGCAAAAACCTAAAAGTGGCCTTCATATTTAAGTGAAAGGAATGATCATATTCAGGAAATATAATTTTTAAACATTTACTATAAAGATTCCTTTGTCCCATCCCAGGTCCAACAAGAAAGAAATATCTAAGGGGAAATAGCTTTATATATACACTGACGATACTACCAAAGATTTTTCCAACTCCAGAGTTCCCACGAGGCCAGGTTCAGACCTGTGTCCCTTAAGAGCAAACCAGGAGATGAGTGGCGGTGAAGGCAGAGAAGGAACTTTAACCGGCACACTGTGCAGAGGAGCATACGTGCAGAGGTTCAAGGTCTGTTTTCAAGGGGCTGAAGAAAGCTGTGGGGTTTTATAGCATAGAGGAAAAGACAGGGATTTAGCATTTGCACAGCCCGCATAGCTAGCAGTGTAAGCAGATGTGGTCAAGTCGAGGCCTAGTTGATCAGTGTACTTCCCGTGACTTGTTCTGCAAGTTCCTGGGAGAGCTGTCACTGTGTGAGTGGGGAACTCTGTTCTGGTCGTGGAGTGGTGGCTCCCGCCTGGGGAAGCCATGTCAGTTCCCGTCTTGGGGCAGTTGCTCCTTGCTGACTTCATTGGGAGTTGCTGAGCAGGGCTCTGTTTTTCCTGGAACCCAAGGTGACTTCAGGTTTAGAAGAATGCCTGAGATTTCTGGGCATTGCTCCAGAGACCTGGTCTGGATATTGTAAAGCTTGGGAATCAGATGTCCCTGCAAATCCTGAAAATTAATATAATTACTCTTATTTTGGTGTCATCCATCTTGAAGGGGGATGAGGTAGCCTATGTAAATCTAGGACTAATCAGCCTTCTCTACGGACAACTTTACGTGATCAGCATGCCTCAGTGCAGAGCTGAGCGGGGCTCTCACACAAAGCTGTAAAGGAAAGGTGGAGGCAGGCGCAGAGCAAGGGTAAATGTGACAGACTTAATCCTGCTTTTATTTACCCATTGGCCACCTACAGGCCTAGCATCTGGCTCCCTCATACAGTAATACATGTTATTCTACAAACTTTGAAAACATCACTCTGTTCAGTTTGTAAGGTTGTGTTTTGTTTGTCCATTATATTCTGTTTCCAAAGAACACAATGACTTAATGACAGAAAGCACAGTGAACATCACAGAGTATGATCAAAACCCAGCACAGAATAAATAAAAACTATCAGTACTAAAGCTAGCCACAGATGCCTCTTTCTGGGTAGGAAAATTCCTGGAGGTGATCAGAGAACCCCAGTATCTTTCCAAAATAAGAATAAAGTAGTAGATGCTGCTGCTGCTACTACTACTACTACTACTACTACTACTACTACTACTACTACTACTACTGGTACTACTACAAATACCCTACCAAACGAACAGCAAAGATAGGAGGACTATCTCTAGAGGATGAATTTGAGATTTGTTAGCATGACTAAAATAACACAGGAAAGTGGCAGAAATTATCTCTTGGTATTTCTTGAGAGAAGGTCAGATATGTTTAAAACAAAAAGGAAAGTAGACTGAGAAACGAAAAACTAAAGAAATTAACAGCATATAACAGTTTATTAAGGTATTGAGATGACGAGGGAAAATCAAGAGACAGGATCGGTGATGTCTACTCTGAAAACGGAAGCTTTTGGCGAGCTATGATATGTCCGGTCACATTCTCCATGTATATAGCATGCTGTAGACAGTGAGAAACTTCTGTCACATTCCACATTCAGGCCTCTTGCGAGGCTACAGAGAGCTGAAAAGTGAGCACAATATAGGAGCAGATACAGGGGTGTGGTCACATCAGATATGTACCTAAATGTATTAGGATGACTCTGGGAATGTGGAAGGTCTGGAATGTTCCATGCTATATCCACTTTTGGTTACACACTACTACTACTACTACTACTGCTACTGCTACTGCTACTGCTACTGCTACTGCTACTACTACTACTACTACTACTACTACTACAAATACCCTACCAAATGAACAGCAAAGATAGGAGGACTATCTCTAGAGGATGAATTTGAGATTTGTTATATTTTCTTTGTAACAAAGAAAAATTTATTAATGTCTTGACAGATAAGGACATTTTCAGAAGTTTTCAAAAAATAATTCTAAATTTGATAGAAGACAAAACCTAATACACTGTTTAAAATCTTTCACTTCCCAAAAGTAGCCACATTAGTTACATTTGAGAAAAAAGTGTGTTCATCCAGCTATTATAAATGAACAAAATCCCTGAGTTCTCAAATGATTATGTATTGCACAAATAACATACAGTGGATTATGTGTGGATTCCAGCATTTCAAGGTAAAGGAGCCATTGTACTGATTTTGCATTCATCCCTAGGATTCTTTTGGCTATAGATCACATATGGAGGGATTCTTGGCTTCTTTCCTTCCTTTAAGGACAGGTTTTTTTTCTCTTAGATATAACACCTATGAAACTATAATGCATATGACCCCAAAATAGTCAGCTTCAGTTGTCAGATAAACAGTTCCAAGGCCATCTCCACCTATTCCTCCTCTGTGACCTTGGGTATGTTATTTAAGGCCTTTGCAGCTGTGTTTACCCATATGCAAATGGAGATAATGATGCTTTTAACTTCTGGGGCTTTTGTGAGGATTACATGAGGTAATAAACATAACAGGCTTAGCATAGTCCTTGGCCAATAGTACAAAAATAAATTGGGTATTATTGATATTTCTTATAATAGAAACTAAAGGCAAAAAGCATTAAGGATGAAATAAAAAGCATGTATATTATCACCTCCAAGGCATGATATTACTATTTTGACATTTTTTAATTTTCTCTTCTCTGCTTAAACAAAAATATACAAAAGTAAATCTATTCATACATATTACATTTTAATCCGTTTGTTAAACTATATAAACCAAATCACTTTCTATTATTGAATACTGTTCCTAAACATAATTATCAGTGACCACAGTTTCCCCTTTGTAATAAAGCACCCTATTTTAATTAAATGATATTGTGTTTTCAAATATAGTATTTTTTAAACCATTATTATTTTCAGGAGGCTACAATCATCGTTTTTATTACTTTCAATCCTTTGCTACAGTTAGAATTAAGTCAAATGCTATTTTTTCATATATAGATTTTAAAAATTGTTGCTAAACTTTGTGCCAATTATCCCACTTAATAACATATAAAATACTTTTTAAATATTCTTGTAAACAAATAGCAATAGCTTTTAATATTTTAGCTTACTCCTTTGAATTTTAAAAATAAATTTGGGGTACTTAGTTTTTCTCTTCTATATGATATGAACATCTGACTCCTTTGAAGTGCATTTTACTTCTTCCTGATTGGTCGCGTCCGCTGTTGTGTCATCTCGTGCTCACATGGCCTGGGGTGAGGAATGTAATGGGGTGAATGCATTCCTGATAGTATCAGCCGCTGGCATCGGAGAGGAGGAGAGAGAGGCCCGTTGAGATGTACACAAGTCCCCCGGGGACCTTGGGGTTCGGGAGCAAACATTAGGAGGCAAGGAACAAGGGACTCACAAACCCAAACCCGGCTTGACAAGTGCTACACCCAGAGAACTGACGTCCCTTTAGCATGTCGTAAAGAGGTAAAGAATTCCAGTGCGCTTGTTGAAGACAGTACCTGGTTTCATTTTTGGAGCTCGCTCCTGCTGCTCTTGGGGGGCTTGTGATCGGGGACTGTTGCTTGCTGCGCTGCCCCAGAAGTGGACGTGGGCTCAGAGAGGCGTGCCGGGGCTCACCTCGGAGCGTCCAGTCAGAAGTGCAGGTTCTGGGATTCACCGTCAGATCTCACTCCCGGTTCGCCCTCCTTTCTCGTTTGTACTTGGGTTTCTCCACTTTGTTCTATTGCTGATTTCTGGATTAACTGCATCTCGAATGTTTTTTTTTTTTTTTACATTGATCTCTTATGTTTAGTTTTCTAAAATTATTTTGTGCAGGAACCTTTTTGTCTCTATCATGAATAGAAAGTTAGCACTATTCACTATATACAAATTAAGCAAAGCACAGCGCTCGGCCCTCTTGGGCTCCTTGGAAGCACCCCGCAGAGCCCTCTCCTCCCGGCCCATCTCCTGCGGCAGACGAGGTCCCCGTGCCTCAGGGACAGTGCTGCAGAGCTTACTTGGAGAAAACACAATTGGTAGGGACGGTAGAAAAGGAGCACAGGAGCTTCCTAGGAACCTGAACCTTTGTGTGTCTCTTCTGTTGGTTTCTTTCTCATTCTGTTCTGGATGTTTCCTAGGAGCAAGTGGGGAGGAGGCGGTTTTTACAGTGTAAAAGGTGTGTCGAGAGACACAGGCTCCACCGTCACCGGAAGAACGTGCTCCACATGTCTTACTGAACTCGAGCTATGATGTAAAAGGCTATAGAGTTTCTACACATGAAAGCACCACCGGCTACCTTCTCTGGGTCATTCAAGGCTACCAAGCCACCCACTGCCCGCCCCATGGCTAGTCAGGCCTGCGGTTTCGCCATTAGCAACAGATTGAGACTGCCTGGACAGGCTTTGTCTGGTAACATTTTCTTCATCGAATATAATGACAATCTGAATAAATTCAAGACCACTGAGTATTACTCCTGTTTTATTACTGAGAAAATAGGCATTTTGATTCTTTGAACGCTTAACAAAAAATTCTTCCCCACGTCAGTTTCTGTTTGTTCTTGGGTGACATGACAGCTCTCTGAAGAGAACCAGCCAGATTTAATCTGACAGGCACAGACGGGGAAGAGTACTACCAATCTAATTATCCAGTAATCTAGTCAGAATGGGAGTAATTCTAGGACTTTCCCAGGCAGCTAATCACATTTCCTGTGCATTAGCAGCCACACATGGGGAGCTTTTAGGAGCAAGGCCTGTGGCCTGTGTAGGCTTCATGAGTTTCGTACTGGTGTAATTTCCTTGTTGACTTTCTCCAGAGTGAGGTCTGCAGGCGTGGCTGTTTTATTCTCTTCCCTGTTCTTCTTCTTCTCAGCGGAGGTCATTTTGGATTAGTGTGAGGTGCTGGGTCTCAGGAGCTTCTGACGTCCTTGCAGAATGCAGCAGAGCAAGGGCTGGGGATCCCTTCCTGAATCCATCCTCTCATGCGGTGATAAAGTAAGGAGTGCAATCTTAAGGAGGAAAAGATGAGAAAAAGAAAGCAGTTGTTTTCTTTGAAACCATTGTTTGTAAACTATTTTGCATGTCTCTTTTTTTTTTTTTTTGAGATAGTCTTGCTTTGTAGTTCAGGCTGGCACTGAGCACACTAGGTAGCCCAGGCAAGACTCAAACTTAGCAATCCTTCTGCCTCTGCCTCCCCCGTGCTGGGATTACAGGCATGAGCCACCACATCTGACACCGCGGTATGTGATTTACTGGGGACCAAACTCAAGAACTTGTGTTGGCTAGGCAGGCACTGGAACCACTGAGCTAAATCTCTGGCCCTGCATGTCCTTTCTTTATAGACATGGATAATTTTGAAAGAGGGGCTTTCCAGAGAAAAGGCAGGAGAAATGAGACTGTTAATAGATATTTAGTTTGTTAGTGTCCTTAAACATCAGGCTCTACACAATGTTGTTCATGTCTCCTTTCTGTAATCACATTTTTATTATGGAATGTAAGGACTGACAAAAAGAAAACACACATCCTGAAAGTGGGGATCTTAATTAATACCATCTTTTTCCCTCACAAAAACCTTCCATTTAGGGTACTATCATACAATTCCTATAAACAGGATATTTTTCCAGTGGCTTGATGTCTCTCAAATCTCATTACACTGACAACACTGCACATCACCTCAATGCCCCTATTCTGAATACTCTTCCACTGTATCATAATCACTCCTGTCAGTCTGAATGTAGCCATTTGAATTTAAAACAAGGGCTTTCTGATTGCTTATGGGTTTATGATATAATTTCTCTCAGCCTTAATAAATTGGCTGCTGAAATAACTATTAACAATTATAACATATTAAGTGTAAAAAGAATACAATGGGAAATGCTATGTGAAACTGTTGTGTTGTTATTTGTGTGTGTTGTTACTTTTGACAAGTTTGAATCACAGTTTCTACCTCTCAGCTGAAATTATATGAGCTTAATAATGTCCTTATGGGGTATGGAGGTTCATTGCTATAATCTCAGCACTCAGGGTGGCTGAGGCAGGAGAACAGCTGTAAGTTCCAGGCCAGTTTGGGCTACATAGTAAGTGTAAGGCCAGCCTGAAGTGCATAGCATCTCTGTACCCGCATCTCTGTCTCAAACAAATAACAAAAAACCCAGACAATCAAAAAGTTTCTATTAACTGGGGAAATACATGCTTTCGGTGCTCATTATTCTGCTTCAAATTATGTTGCATCTTTGTTCTGGGTCAGGATTCCACAGATGCTACTGATAGGTCTTTGTTTCAGGAGTTCAATAACAGTGTAAATACATACTAGTTTTGAACTACTGTTTCATATATTATATAAACTTGAGGGGTTTTTTTTTGCAAACACTATAATTTTGACCACAAAGTACAGATCAAAGAAGGGTTAAATCTAAAAAGTTTATATTTAGCACTTTTCATCAATATTTCAAACTGAACGTATCTCAAACAACTAAGTTCACTGATGTTTTTGCTGAATAGAAATTATATTTGAGCACGTCAAATCAGTATTTCCTTATTCAAAGTTTTAATCTGTGCATGTGAAGACATTCATGGAAAACAGATGCCATAGTCCTCAATTCCCACAGAAGTGTTGCTTACACATTGTTCAACATTTCCACATACAAAACAAGAAAAATAATCTGTTCTGCCAGTGGCTTTTAATGATTCTAGCATCTCAGTCTGTAAATGACATAAATAAAACATTAGACTTTCTTATGTTTTTTAAGGTCATAATCTTTTTTTTTTTTTTTTGAGTCAGGGTCTCACTTTGTAGTTTAGGCTGCCCTCAGTTCACTATGTAGCCCAGGCAAGCCTCCTGCCTCTGTCTCCCGAGTGCTGGGATTACAGGCCTGAGCCACCACACCTGGCACTGTGGTATGTGGTATTGATTGCTGGTGGGTGTGAGTCACCATGCCCAGCATTGTATATGGTCACTGGGATCGAACTCAGAACCTTGCACTTGCAAGGCAGGCGCTGGAACCACTGAGTTAAATCTCCGGCACTTAAAGTGATATCTTAACACAAGTTAAAAGTGATTCACAGGCCGGAGATTTAGCTCAGTGGTTCCAGCTCCTGCCTGGCAAGCTCAAGGCCCTCAAGTTAGATCCCAGTAACCACATACAGTACTGGGTGTGGTGACTCACACCCACCAGCCATCAATACCACATTACCACAGTGCCAGGCGTGGTGACTCAGGCCTGTAATCCCAGCACTCAGGAGGCAGAGGCAGAAGGATTGCTGAGTTCCAGGCTTGCCTGGGCTACATAGTGAGTTCAAGGTCAGCCTGAACTACAACATGAGACCCTGTCTCAAAAAAAAAAAAAAAAAAAAAGTGATTCAGAAATGTAGGAGACACAGGAAAATGTTACATACTAATTGTTGTGCTTATCTGAAGAATGGCACTTGCAGTACCTACGATGTGCCATTTCTTTCTCTACTTTAAGCCCTAGATCTTGAATTACTCAAGTAATTCTGATCTATGAATCACTATATATTGTTGACTTCACTGGGCAAAATTAAGCTCTGACAGGGTGGGACAGAGGGGTCTTTGCGTAAAAGACAGTAATAAATTCCATGATTGCCATGTGAACTATCAACCTTCCCTTGATCTAGTTAGTTTCAGACTGAAAGTACTATGGGGGCAGAGCTTTAGTGAAACTGTCATGTGGCAACAATTTCAAGTTTTGGTCCAATCTGTAAGGGATTTTTTTCATTTTGCTGTATCATTTTCAATTCTATTTGTTTTCCATCATGTTAAATGTCATTTTTCTTTTTAAAAAAGACAATTTGTGGGACACAGTTTAATTTAGAAATGGGTTTTATGTTAGGCTTGTGAGAGTTCCTCCTTAGGCAGTTATATATATTTCCAGTGGTATATGTGTGGTGTTTTGTGATATGGATTCTGTGTGTCCCATATTGTCCAATGATTTTGGAAGTATTAAATGGATTGTTAGCTTGGGTGAATTATCTTTGGGAATTATCTTAAACCCTTTCTCTTCATTTATAATGTTGCATATTAGTATTATCTATTCAAATTTATATATGTCTCCTCATATATACATATATGTATATAATATGTATGCATATATAATATGCAAACATATATACACATATATAATATGCACTCTTTAATTTACATTACCACAACCCACACTTGAGAATTCCTTCAAAGGCCTATATTTCCTCTAATCCCTTTAGGCAATCTCAATATTAGCATTTTTAATATGAAATTATTCTGCTGTTCCTGAGATTCCTATAAATCTCTGCTGTTCAGTAGGGTAAATATTTGATAATATGCCTGTTAGATTAAAAATTAGTTTCGGTTTGGTAAAGTTATAAATTCAGTTGCCTAATTGCAATACTCACATTAGTTAGGTGCTCAGAGAGTTACTAAAGATAAGGTCTGGTTTCCAGATTGGATCTAGATAATTTCTGTCACTGCAGAATGTTCTGATGAACAGTGCTGCCTTAAAGGTTTGATTAAACTGAGAAATTGTGAATGTCAAGGGTAGGGATGTAGCTCAGTGGTGCTGCACCTGCCTGGGAAGCACAAGGTCTTGAGTTCAATTCTCAGTACCAGGAAAAGAGAGACAGAGAGAGAGAGGGAGAAGGAGAGGGCGGGGGAGAGGGAGAGGGAGAGAGGGAGAGAGTTTATATTAACTTAGAGGCAGAAAACAGTTGTGACCGTACACTTGCAGGTTCGATAACAGAAACAACAACATCAATAAAAGTGGCTGATGCTCTCCTAAGGTACACACTTGTAATTATACCTCATCAGGAATTCTTGCCACAATTAAATGAAATCATTGGCTTTATTAATTCTTTTAAAGAAACATGGCAAATGGCCACTTGATAGGTCATTTTATTTCACTGTAGTTAACAAGTCACTTAATGATTCTTACCAATATGTTCACCTTTAAATATTGGGTTAAATATCTTAGTAATTTCTCTTCTCTTCTTCACCTGCTTTCTTTTTTCTTTCATCTACTAAATTGGGTCCAAAACATGCCAGGCAAGAGTTATTTTACTTCCTCTTTTTTTCTAGAATAACTATGCTTTTCTCTTCCTTATTTTCTCTTCCTTTCTTTTTCCCTGTTCTGTTCCTATAATTCTGTCTGGATGATTTTGGAGGATGAAAGGGAGTAAGTTAAGTGCTCTGATCTAAAGAGGCATTCTGATTTTTCACTGTCCTACATGATTAAATGGAAAAGTTTTTGGGGCAAGACGGCCACTTCACACTTTTATCTCTGTTGTGCTGAATATATGTGTATGTGTGTGAGATGATCTGAAGTGATGTAACAGGCTCCTTAAAGCACCCTTTTAAAAAAATGTATCTATATTGGTGCATTGTATATATACATCACGATCACACTCAATGTTGGGAATTTGTATCAGTGTATGAAACAATTTAATTCTCACTTTTTCCTGTTTCTCTACCCACCCACAACTCTCCACCCCCTAAATAATAAGCTTTGTTTTCTTTTTTTATTACCATCACATTTTTTCTTTACCCTTCAGTACTCACTCCTCCACCACATTTTCCTTTGAATATTTTCTTTCACAATATCCATCATACATTCTAGAACTCATTCACTTCTTCAGTTTCTCCTACCAGAGAACAGATACAATATTTACATATCTGTGACCTATTTATTTCACTTATGAGTATGTCCTGAAGGTACGTCCATTTGAGTATAAAGAACTGAAACTTAGCATTCTTTAAGGCAGAGTAATACTCCATTGTATAGAAAAACCACATCTTCTTTATCCAGTGTCCAATGGATGGGCATTTGGCTTGTTTCCAAGACTGAGCTATCGCAAACTGAGCTGCTGTGAACATGTGAAAATACCCTTTTTTGTTTTTTCTGTCAAGTGTGGAACCCAAATGCCCATGGGAACTGGAATTGTCCTCCTTACGGGTAATGCTGCTTGTCCTCTCTGAAAGTTGGAACTCATCAGAATCCAGAAAGAGCTTGCCCATGACCCAGAGATTGCCCATGAGACAGCGGCATACAGAAGCTGAGAGGTCCCACCGTCAGATGTCTAGAAAGAAGGCAGAATTCAGTGACAACTAAATATGATAAAATACTTCAGTGAAAATAAACGTCCAAACTAAGGAAGTTATATTATTTTCCTATTATCTTTATCAAGAATTTTAAGAACTCTGGGTGATGAAAAGTATTTTATACTTCTCCTAGTATGTTTTTTCAGAACAGGAAGTAACCTATTTCAAAAGCTCTTTTATAGATTATAAAAACTTAAGACCTGCATATTTCACAGCACAGTGATACATAGACCTGATTTTTACGTCATGACGACAGAAAACTCATTTTTACCTATTTCCAATGAAATGCAGGTAAATGTTTCTAAATATTTTTAAAATCCTCACATCTCTTGTGAATGTCCTGCTGCTTACCTGTACTGTCTTACCTGCTCCTCCTCTCCAGAGGCAGCCCTATTTTAGCGATTGCTAACCAATTCTGTCCTCAGTGTAAGCTGTCCGTGTGCTTTCTCTGTAGCTGAAATGCATCTGTCCAGTGCTTTGAGAAGCTGGACTCATAGTTGAACTTTCCCCAGTTTTCTTCCTAACGAAGCACCACGACACAGTCCTAGGTCTATATAGCTGCATAACCTCATGCCAGCTCCCTTCATCAGGGAGACCAGGGGAGAAGAGACCATGCAGAGAAGCTGAGAGGTGCAGCCTTTTAGGAGCTAATCTTGGAAATGATACTCCATCATTTTTGCAATGATCTGTCAAGTGTACGAACTTTATTCTTGCTCCCCTTGGATGTAGATATTTGAAAATACTTGATTCTAGAGTCATTTTAATAGGACTTTAAGATACATCTGGGGCTGGAGATTTAGCTCAGTGGTTCCGGTGCCTGCCTAGCACACACTAGGTTCCTGGTTGGACCCCTGGTAACCATATGCAACAGGACCGGTGTAGTGTGTAGTGACTCACACCCACCAGCAATCAGTACCACACACCACAGTGCTGCGCGTGGTAGCTCACACCTATAATTCCAGCACTGGGGAGGCAAAGGCAAGAGACTTGCTGAGTTTGAGGCTTGCCTGGGCTACAGAGTGAGCTCAGGGCCAGCCTAAAGTGCAAACTGGGACCCTTTCTCCCCCACCAAAAAAAAATGACAGATCTGATTGCTCTTTTGTCACATATGGTTTAATATCAGAGAAGTATCTTTCAGCTTCTTCAGCTAATTCACAACTTGATTGGATTAATTAGCATAGCAGAAGGCAGGGAGATATTTGAAGCTTCTAAACCACCTTAAACTAAAAGAAGGCAATATTATAAATTGTTCCCTCTTTTTTTTGAACTCCTCTAAATGTTTTAATGTTTCCCTGACCTGTAAGAAGTTTCCTTGAAACATTGAGTTTGAAAGATTCTCAGATGAATCAGTAATACTTCCATGACATCTTTACAATTTTTGCTTCATTTTCAGTCGGATATTAATTAATTTAGATTACTTAAAAATATTCTTTTCCAGAGGACAAACTATCACTGTTCTTACCTTTGGGAAAATTCCTGAGGAATCCATGCAACCTTACTGCCTGTTTTGCAATGTAGAGTCATTGGGTTTTTGGACTAATATGCGGCTTTGTCCCCATTCACTACCTCAGCAGGAGTATTAACTGAGCATAATTGCATAATTGGGCTGAAAAGTACCAAAATCTTCATCCATTCACTTCATTCTTTTACAATTTTATACTTTTCTTTACTTTAACTGATTTCCAATTCATATTCCTTTACTTTTTGAATGGGTGATAAGCTCGCATGCTAATCCATGTAGAGTCTCCTCTGCCCTCCCCATTTCACCAGTTTCCCTCTCGAGTCTCAGGATCTTCGCTGTGGAGCTGCAGGACCACAGTTCCTATCCAGTGGAGCTGTGCGAGGGCCGAAGAAACTTTTCGTTACATCTCGGGCTGTGTCAGCAAATTCCAGCCCACGCCATGAGGTTAACACATACAGGTGCGCTTCAGGTCAACGTTAGCTAAGTAAATGAATGAAACATATAATTTGTAGACAGCAAAGGTGTATATTACTTGGACTCTCACCAGTTAACAGGAAAAAAGGCTGTTACAAATGATGAGTGAAGAGATATAAATGGCAGGTTATCACTCGTGATACAAAGGCAAAGCTGTTTACCAAGTAGTTGTGATCTTCCAAACAAAAAGCAGTTTTGGATAATCCTATACGTGCATTCATGTTTCCTCGAAGACCACATTTTGAGCGTATAAGAACCCAACGTGGCAATCCTCAAGGTCGCTGTCACCGTATCTAATGATTACAGACGTATCTTCCATATCCATGGATGCCCTGACCAACGGCTTTGAACTCCGACAGCCCCAGGTCGCTTCGCCGCCAACACTGCAGAGTAGAAGGCGGGAGGGACCGTCCAGTCACAGTAGACGCCTGGGGGACAGCACACCAGGGGAAGTTCTGCTAAGTCAGCCTTGGGACCACCCAGACTCTGGTCTGTGGTTGCCAGAAACCAGTCTTAGCCCTAGACACAAAGAACTCGGGGGTGCCCCCTTCCCCCGTGGCCACCGCATGATAGTAACAGCGGTGTGCAACAGGCAGGCCGGGCACGACCCAGAGGGGCCATCTGCGCACCAACCTGGGAGCAGCCTCGGTTCGACTCCAGCTGGGGGCGCCACAGCAGCTGGGGGAGCAGTGTCCACCGTGGGGAGACGTGGGTGAGTCTCCCGAGGGACATCTGAAGAGCAGCCACAGACCCCCATGCAGAGGCCCAGGCCGCGGTACCCAGCACTAATCTTCCTGCAGACGTGGAGAGGTTAGACGCTAACACAGAACTGTGGACACCAGAGGAATTTTATTATTTTTCTTTCTTCTTTGTTTGATTAATTCGTTTTCCTTTTTTTTTTTTTTTCCTTTTCTTTCTTCAACTCTCTGTCTCTCTTGACTTTCTGATATTTTAATGTCTGTAAATAGTGCCTCCTGTCTGTCTGGTTCCTTGCAATATTGTTTTGTTTCTCCTTCATTCTTTCTCTCCTGTCTTTCTCTCCATTTTCCTAAAGCTTGGGTTTCATCCTTTGCCCTCCAAGCTGGCTTCTACTATATTTCTCTGTATTTTTGTCTCTGTTTTGTCCCCTATTCCTCTGCAGTTTCCTCCTTATGGGGTAAAACACTCTACGAAGGGGAAACTCATTGTGTGCAAGTTTCTGATTTATGTTGAATTTTGTTATCTAAAGGCAGAGCTTGCCCCTGTGGTTAAAGACTGCACTTTTCCTCAGGAGGCTGGTTCTCCACTGTTTACCACCTTAGGATCGAATCTTGGTGTCCACGACAGACACCTGAGCGTTCCAAGCCACTAAGAAAAGAGTAGAATCATTGTGTTTACTTTCACATCCTCAGATGGATGTTAGTTACTTAATGTTATTTTAAAAGCATTGTCCATTATAAAAAAGGCCTTTTCTATTTGCAAATAGGACAGTAAATACCCAGAAAAGTTAAGTACTAGAATTGAATTATTTCTAAGAGTATCCTTGCCTACCTTTTAAACTCAAATAAAGATCCCTGTATTATGGCAGAAAGACTGTCAGTTTTATGTATCTTTGACCAGACTTGCCCAGTGGGCAAATAAATGGAATTGGAGGAGGCAACTTAATTACTAGAGAAGAAACCTCTTAAGTTATTAAAAGGCAGCACCAAAATTGTTTTTTACTGTATATTAGTTAAAAGTACCCATTTTATTAATCTTGTATTCTCATAAGACTGTTTAATGTTTCAACCATGTATTTATTTCAAAGATCTAGTGTTGTTAACCACATTTCAGAAATTTATTAACTATTGTGTTTAAGAATGCTGTTTTATTCACTGGGGTATAAATGCAATTTATTTTACTGAGCCCTCAGTCTCGATAAGATTCTATGCCCCAGGATAAATCCCAACAATTTTATTTGTTGATTTTAGGTAGTGCCTTCAGAAATAAAAGCAAAGCCATATTTATTAACTTATCAAACCAAGAGGCCATCAAGCTGTCACATAAAAGGCTACAAGACTCACTTAATAACCGTTTCCTAGTATCACTGATGAATACCTTCCCTAGCATGGTGACTACTGATTTCAAAGCTTAGAAATCCAAATAGAGATCTAATCTAGGTCTCCACCTGGCCTGAGACGATTAATACATGTAGAGCATGTCGCATGTGATGTCTACCACAGAAACAGGAGCTATATCTTGCAACTGAAAAACTGCAGGAAACTCAGTGTATACCCAGAGCACATTTTTAAAGAAATCAATCTGCTTTATTGTGGACTAGAAGATAGGACCTTAAGTGACAGTAAAATGATAAATTTTGTCACAATTTAATAGAAGCTTTCTGAGATGATGACTTTAAAGTTGAAAGGTCACAAAAAGGTTGCAGGTGAGTATTCAGAAATTTAGTGAAAATTTATTTTAATTTCTATTCACTTTAAAATTAAGAATCTACACATATAAACACAAATTCTTCCATTTAGCTGTAAATGTCTTTATCATTTTTAGCGCTGAGCAGTAGGCTGTCTTATTAAATATATATGATATATATATATTTATCTCATATATATAAGATATATAAATATCTATCCATCTTCTGCATCGTCCATTTGATGGGCATTTGGGCTGTTTCCAGGGTTTAGCAATTAAAAACTGTGCTGCAAACCTGGGGCACATGTGTCACTGTAATGTGAGGCTTTTAATTCTTTCCGGCCCGTTCCCAGCGGGGAAACCGCAGTGTCCAGCGGAGCTGCCCACCCTCGCTGTTTGCGGGGCCCCCCGCTGCGCTCCACGGTGTTGTCCCTCTGCGTCCCGCCAGCGGTGGAGCAGCGCGCCTTCCTCCCCACGGCCCCACAAGCCGTGAAATAAACAGCACACACATGTGCAGAGTCTGTATTGTTTGTCTAGTGTGAGACACCAAAGGTGTACATGGGGTCCAAAATGTGTGTATTGTGAAATAGGAAGAAAATGTTCAAAGAGAAAGAAAAGAGCACTGGGTGGAGGTAGCAAAGAAGGGAAAGAAGAAGCTTGATGATAAAAAGGGAAGAAATGGAAACAAGCTTGTGTATTTAGGGTGAGGAACTGCAGGGAGGGCAGGGGGATGTGGAAAAATAAGAATCAAAAGATACCATGTACACATAAAAGTTCTCAATGACGGATGTGATCATAATATACACTTAAAATGTACCAATAAAGTCTATTTTTAAAAAAAGCATCGATGCTTATATACAACACATACAGTGCAGTTTTTGATTGAAAATTGATTAATTTTCAGCACTGTTAGTCCTGAAGCAGTAATCTTATGTCCAATTGTAGAGAAACCTATTTTCTGGCACATTTTCTTATTATGTCAGTAATTTGGATCATATTATGACAATTTAATGTCCCTGGATAGTTCAGAATCTACCTTCTCATTTGACTTATCCTAAAATACATTATCCTATTTCGCATTATCGTTCTGAAGATACTCTAGAAATAGATAATCTGTGTCCTCTTGCGCACTGACATTTTTAGCCTTTATAAAAGCAGACAGCAATTTTCTTGTTTTTATTTTTTCCCTGCCGTATGAGGATCAACCGAGAAGCTTGTGTGCCTTCGCCAAGTGCTTCACCACCAAGCCACACTCCCAGCCCAAAGCAGCAGCTTCTTAATCTACTTTTCAAAGTTGATTTGAATACTTCACTTCAGTTCCCTCCTATTCACATGTGTGCATTTTCTACTCTCTCAGGTAGTTAGTGACGTGACCTTCAGGAGAGAGTAGCAAGCTCTTCTTTCTGAGAAGATGAGTCAGCGGAGGTCTTTGCTTCCAAGTCATTCCTCAGTGCAAATTGTTTAGTGTGTTGACAGATTTCCAGATTCCTAGACCTATGAAATGCGCACGAATGGATGCAGTCATTACTTCCTCAGCTCTGATCACGTCCTGTTTGGTCTTTATAAATTCTAGTGTTAATAAAAACGTTCTAGAAAAATCTCTCAATGTTCCTGGGGCATTTGTAGACTTGAAACTAAATCACACATGAAGTAAAAAGAAAGCCCAAAGCTTGCAAAAATGGCAGTTAAGTTATTGCCACGATACTATGCAAAATATAAAGAATCCTGATAAACGCTGAAGATTAGATGAGAAAACAGACATTGTGTATAATTTCTGTCCCTACCTTCTACTATTTAATATTTGCATAAAATGATGGCTTTAGGTTCTCTTATTAGCGATCTTAAAATTACTTGCCTGGTATGGATCTGGAGATGTGTTCACCAAGAGTCTATAGTAGAAGTTATTTGTTTATCTGTCTAGTCTATTCACTCTCTCTCTCTGTCTATCTTTATTGAGTTTATTGGGACATTGTAGGTACACATTATGATCACATTGATCATTGAGAATTTGAACCTGCAGATGATATATCTTGATTCTCATTTTTTCCTATCCCCCTGCCCTCCCTTCCACCCCTTTATTCCCCCATATACATAAGCTTTGTACATAGTAGAATTTTTTGGGTCACATACCTAGAATAAGAAACAAAACTAAAATTTCCCAGAGGAAATTCTGTTTGGAAGTATCTAAATCAACTCATACCAACAATAATTGAACTTTTGTTTCTCAAATGTTTAAAGTTTATTTTGTCATTAAACTTGGTATCTTTGAGGTACCAAAGTAATCTTTTTACCAAGCCATGGGCTCTCTTGTGAATCTCTGAACTCTGTGGAAAGGCAAACTTCACAAGTATTAATCTTTTGCTCCTGGAGGTATAAGGCTGACCTCTAAAGCCCAAAGCCTGTTTCATTCTCTGTGACTTGAGTATACAAGAAGGTTAGAAGAGAAAATATGTAGAAAGGAAAGAAATGGATAACAGCAGGTTTTATATCAAAGAGAATGTGAAATAGAAATATACTTTTATAGTCAAATGCCACATGAAGGAGTAGTTTGGGAAGGAGATAAATGTGTGGTGGCATCAGTTAAAATAAGTCAGTGGAAAAATAAAATGAAAAGCCTTCATGAAAAATTATTTCAGCTTTTAGAATATGCTTAGAAATCTGTGATAATGGCACCTGGCAAACCCTCAGATCAAGACAGATCTAGCATTTAATTCCATATCTACTTCTATTACCTGTGAGATCTTAGATAAGCTACTTAACACTCTCAGAGTGACATTTCCCCATGTGTAAATTGGGATAAGTATACTTATCTGTGTGGTTTATTTGAGGATTATAGATATTTAACAAACTTTTAACAGAGGATCTAGCAAAAATAAGTTATAGCTATTCTTACCTTTTTTCCTTAACATTATCATTGTTAATGTCACCAAAGATAATGATGTTGTGTGAAGATTAAAACATAACAGAAGGGAGAATAAACATCTCTGAACTATGTGTAACTGCTCAGGACAAAATAGACAATATTTTCAAGATTAATATTGTTCCCTTTCAACAGAAGGATTCCACACCAAAAATCAGTATGAAGGTGTCTCTCTCTATGGCTTCTGGTTATCTTTCCATACTAATAATGCTTTCGTGGTTGTCCTGGCCAACATCACTTGGGAATACTCTTGTTGCCAAATGAGCCCTGGTAGCTAATCTTCACCAACACCAAACATCAGTGCCACTTATCCTGTTTGGGGTCTGAATTAAGTTTCTTGACCATAGTGTCCTGGTTGTGAAGGTGTGAGGTTTTTCTGTAGGACAGAAATTGTTACCCTTCACATTCATTACTGCTTTCTCAAACTTCATTGTCTATATCTTTATCAATCTGGTTCTGCATACATTCATGCAACACATAGCTACTGTCCTCTGCTTGAGGATTCTCTCTTTTTAGTGGATTTTATTCTCTTTTCTATTTCTGTAAGAGGGGAGATGGCCAGTGAGTCCACTTCCAGATACTCTTTAGCTGGTCCCTGTACTCCACCCCTTGGCCATAGTAGACACCAGGTTCAAAGAGAGTAGGAGAGGTTGACAGAAAAAACTTCATGTAATCCCAGTTCTGCTTGTTTTAAATGCATTTTACAAAGAGCACAGCAAGGGAGACTTGGTAGTAGAGGAATTTAGATTTCTTAATTGTACATAGTAAGTATAAGGTCAAAAACTCGTACATCACCAATGATAACTGACCACAAGGTTGGCAAATGTACAGTCACAAGGAAATTGAACTGGAGACTGGCCCTTCAAATTTGCCTTTCCATGGAGTTTAGATATAAGGGGAAACGACTGCTAGCTACCATTTCAAGATGCCCCAAATCACAGATATGGCTGTGTGTGATTTCTTCTCATTTTCAACAGAGCCTAGAATACATTGATTAAGTGTGTGTGTGTGTGTGTGTGTTGTGTGTGTGTGTAGGAGACAGGGGGAAGAGTGAAGGAGAGAAGGAGGGAGAGAGGGATATGCAGGTGTATGTTTTAAGTAACTATTTTGAAGCAAATACTAGCCAAACAAAATCTGGCCTTATTGACCATGTAGCCTTAAGATATTTGAATTTTACCTTTAAATGAAAAGAAAGCATCTTAATTAATGCCCTTTTGTTTCATTCTGTAGCCTTCATCCTTTCTTCCTCAGTACCTTCATGTGTAAAATAGGGATAGTGTGTGTGTGTGTGTGTGTGTGTGTGTGTGTGTGTGTTGTCTCCAAAGATCAAGGATCATGGTGCCTGTGAAGATTAATGAGGTCATTTGGTTAAGTGCTTTTCGCTGGGTGGAAGAATGATAGCTTGTGAATACTGAGCAGCATTTGAATCATGCATGCTTTCATGGAAAGAGAGCTGAGCCATTTAGCTCCCCCTCTGCAGGGAGTTATAAAAGAAGGAAGTAGAGAGTGGGAAGCTGAGAGTAATTCTTCATGGCCATCTCCTGTGGGGAACAGTAGCCCTGGGAACTCGGAGAGGCTGCTGGCATGATCGGGTCGACCCCTTTTGCAATGGAGTCTGAGGAGAGCCAGCTCCTCACGGTGTGAGGTTGTGAGCTTGTGTCTGATGGGATAGAATAAGAAATGGGTAGACAATCACATGTGACCTGTCCATCTAGTGTTCTTGATTATCAGCCTTTTCATTAGTTATGTTTTAATTTTCTATATTCTCCCTCTCCTTGGTCCATGACCTAGGGTAGACTACTGAAACACATACATATCATCAGGTTACCTGGTAACCACCCAGTTCTCCCTCAGTGGGGCCTAGTTGGTGAGTGACGTTTCTCATGATGATCCAGGAAACCCAGCTTCCTGTATCTTTTAGCCCCCTCATCTTCGGGAGTGCTGCAGTAGCTAGAAGGATGTGCTAGGAGAGGCCAGGGAAATAGCTCAGTGGTGCCACCACTTGCCTGGCAAGTGCAAAGTCCTGAGTTGAATACCCAGTTCCACCAAAAAAAAAGTACTAGGAATGCAGCTTTGTTCATGGAAGATCATTATGAGCTAAACTTGAATGTGTACATACGATTTTAAACTCACACTCCCTTGGTAACATCTCACACAAGGGAGGCTGTGACAGCTCGCAGAATATTTCCCTAAAGGAGGTGAAATCATTCTGATCAGTCTTCATCCCCGCCAAGCCAAAATGCTTTGTTATTGTCCTTCCATCTCTTCTGCAGATATAAAGTTGGTCCCTTTTACACAAGGTGCTAGTGATAGTTTACTGTTGCCTTCATTCTTCTGCAGCTTTGTGGAACTCAGACGTTTGGGTTATAATAGACATTTTGTACACTCTCCTTTCTGTTCTCTTCATATACAAACTGCTTCATACACTAAGCTTACTGGTTAGATTATGTCTCTATTTTGTATGGGTAATATTTAACTTTTAAGACCTTTCTGGTTATGGCATCAAGCATGGCCTGGTATTCTTCTTGATTGCTTTCTTGCTTTTTTTCTTTCTTCGAGGGCTGGGATTACAGGGTGAGCCACCTGCCTGCCATTCTGGTGTGTGTAGTAATTGCTGGGATTATGGATGTGAGCCACCATGCCTGGCATTGTGCTATGTGGTACTGGGAACTGGATTTGGGACCTTGAGCTTGTGAAGCAGACGCCGGAACCACTGAGCTAAATCCCTGGCCCCTCTTCTTGATTTCTTTACTTACATTCTGGTGGAAATCAGTAATTACTGGGTGGAAATCCTAAAGCGAGTTCGTTATTTTTAGTTTTTGGTCCTAAAACCGTCATCAAGGAGCACAGTTCTTTTTTGAGTGATATGTAAACGCAAAAGTAAAATTATGGCATATTGCAGAATTATACAGTGACTTTGATCAGAATAGGCAGCCAGTGCTAATCAACACACACAGAACAACACAAATACTTAGCATGATTGTCATGTGACTGCTAATGGTTGATAAATGAATACAGAAGAAAAAGACAAGTTTGTCACCAGAATTGCCAACCTGGAAATCTATGAAAATCAAAATTTTAATTAAGCTCTGGAAAAACTTCTGTTTAAAAAAAGTTGATAAAAGTGGTTTAAAAAGTGACAAAAATATCAGTTAACTGTCTATAAACAGTATTAAGAGCTCTGAAAACAGATCACCCAGGTTTAAATCCTAGGTACATTCAATCCTATTGGTAATACGTGGCAGGTTCATTCTGAAATTCTTGTTTCTCCTCTGTAAAGTGAAGATAATGGTAAAAATTAAACTTATAATGTGTCAGCAGGAATTGATGAGATGATGTTGAAGAACTTATTGCAGTACTTGGAAAGCACTTATTAAAGGTTCATTGTGGTAATCAAGAGAAAATAAGGACTTTAACCACAGCACTGGTCTAAAGCAATGCTTCTCAAATGTTATGGGCACAGTAATCCCATGGACAGCATCTTAGTTTGCAAGATCTGGCCCTTTAGGTCTGGTATAGAGCATGAGATTTTGCATTTCTTATACTTTTCTTGATGACAGTGATCTTGCTGGGCCATGAACTACACTTTGAATATAAAAAAAGTTAAACTTTATCAAGATGTTATAATTATATCCAGATTTGGGGTTATCTGTTATTTGTTAAGGAATGTTATTATTTTATTCCTGTCAGATGATGATAAAGGAAAATTGCTCTTCATGATGTAGTATATCTCAGAAGGATTACTAAATAAACAAAAGATGCTGAGCTAGATATCTAAGAAACAAAATAAATTATCCTAGTTTTCATTCATGTTATAACAGAATAACAAGAAATATCTCTAAGAAATGTAATGAAAATGAAATAGGATAGGTCTATTTCAACATTGAAATTTTTGCAATTTTATTTTCTTTTTCTAAAATTTTACTTCATTGATTAGTAATTTATTTCCAGTAAAATACATCTATTTTATCATAATAAAATATATAGAATATAAAATGTATCACCTTAAATGAGAATTAAGTTATGTCATATACTGGTATAAATTCTCAATGTGGAGTATAATTGCAATGTGAATATATAATGTACCAATAAATTAAATTAAATTAAGTTTTTAAAAATGTATCATTTTAACTATTTTTAAATGTATAGTTCTGTGGTTCTATGGACACTCACAATTTAACAACCCTCATCACTGTTCATCTCTAGAACATTTTGTCTTATAATACTGAAACTCTGTAACATGTTTTTTGTCAGTATGATTTTTGAATGTCTTTAATAGCTCATAAGAATGGAATTATACACTGTTTGTCTCCTTATGACTAGCTTACTTCTCTTCCCATAATATCCTTAAGCCTTAGTCACATTGCATATGCATAATACATGTCAAAATTTCCTTCCTTTCCGGACTGAATAGTAATTTCTTCCCATATACTAAGTTTTGTTTATCTGTTCCTCAGTCAGTAGATCGTTGGGTTGTTTGCATGTCTTTGCTATTGTGAATAATGTTGTTATGAATATCATTGTATACATATTTACTTGAGACTTTTTATATTCTTTTGGTTATATTCTGAAAATTGGAATTCTCTCATTATATGGTAATTCTACAGTATGTTGTGACCATACTATCTTCCATAGAGGGGGAAGTAGTACTTTGTATTCATACCAAAGTGCACAATGCTTCAAATTTCTGTACTTATTCACTCATGTTATTATTTCCTGTTTCTTGATAGTAGACATTCTAATGGGCATGACCTGGTATTTCAGTGTAGTTTTGATTCATATTTCCCTCATGGCTTGTGAGAATTGAATATCTTTTTAGGAACTTATTCCTCATCTGTATGTCTTAGAACTGTATAATCAAATCCTTGTCCATTTTTCTATTGGAGTTTATTGACTTACACTTTGTCTAAATTTTCTGAACTTTAGTTTTGCATCAGATATTTGATGTGCAAATACTTTCTGCTCTTGTGTTATGTCTTTTAGATGCATGGTGTTTTTAATCAACATGAAGCACAATTTTCCTATTTTTTTTTTTTTTTGTTACCTGTGTTTTTAGAACCATTAACAAGGAGGAAGGGAAAAAGGAGTTGGGCCGGGTGTGGTGGCTCACGCCTGTAATCCCAACACTCAGGAGGCAGAGACAGGAGGATTGCTGAGTTCGAGGCTTGCCTGGGCTACATAGTGAGCTTAGAGCCAGCCTGAACTACAAAGTGAGACCCTATCTCAAAAAAAAAAAAAAAAAAAAGGAGTTGGAAGAGTGGTAACAGGAAATAGGGAGAATGAATATGATTAAAGTGTATTATAAACATTGAAACTTCCTTAACAAAACCATGTGAAACTTAGTGGAAGAGGTGGTAAGGGAAATGATAACATATGTTGTGAATATAGTTTAATCGAATCAAATGCAATAATCTGTATAAATAGTATCATTAATAAAAATGCTGGATAAAAACAGGCTTTATCAACAGTTTTTGAGAGCTTCATTGTTTTAGGTATTATATTTGATTTAATTTTTATTAGCCAGGGTCCAACTGTTCTTCCGCATGTAGATATCCAGTTTTGCTAGCACTGTTTGGTGAAAAACTGTTCTCTCCACTAAATGGTCTTGGCACCTCGACGAGAAGTCACCCGACCACTCAGGTGAGAGTGTATTTCTGTGGTGTTTCACTGCTTCATTTATATGTATATTTTCATGTCATTGCAACACTGTTTGGATTACTGTACTTGCACAGTAAGTCTTAAAATCAGAGAGATCAGCTTTATTCATCTTTTCAAAAATATGTCATTTGCTTGGGAACTATTAATATTTAGTATTAATTTTGAGATGAGTTTTTCTCTTGTCACAGTAAATATTCATATTGTAGAGGGATTGGATTGAATCTGTGGGTCACTCTGGGCATTAATGAAATCTTTACAATATTGCCTTCCAATTCCTGAACATGATAATGTGCACCCATCTGTGTGTTCAATTTTTTCAGCAGTGCTTTTCTATTTTTGTTGTACACATCTTTAATCTACTTGGATAACTCAAGTATGTTATTCTTTTTGACACTATGGAGAATTGTACTGTTTCATAATTATAATTTTTTTTCAGACCGCTTATCATTAGTATGAGTGAGGTATTGAAAACTCCAGCTAATTTTTAAATTATTTCCTCTTTCTTTTTCACATTGTTTTGCACATCAAATGTTTTAATATCCTGCTATTAGGAATGCAAATGTTCTTAATTGTTCTTTTTGTTCTATTGTATCTTTTATAGTATACAATGCCTTTGTCTTTTGACCTTTTAAAAATTTAAACTGTTTTCTCTGATACTTATAACCACCCTTGCTCTGTTGTTGATAACTTCATATGGAATACTTTTTCTCATCCTCTCACTTTTTATATGTTCTTGGATCTAAAGTGAGTCTTTTATAGATAGTAGATAGTTGGATCGTGATCTTTTAATCCATTCTGACAGCCTATGGCTTTTGAGTGGAGAGTCTAATCCACTTGCATTTAAAGTAATTATGGATAAAAAGAGATGTCCACGTTTTAGCTATTTGCTTTCTCTATGTCTTATAGTTTCAGTAAACTTTCGTGTGTTTGTGTTTGCATGTTTCTGTTTGTGTTGTCACAGAAATAGGTTGTCTTTGTGACAAGGATCCACCTCACATACAAACTTAAGGTCTTCTCAGTTCTTTTGTTAACCCGCACTTTTCTCTGTGCATATATGCATCCTTACTAGTCTGCCCTGTACATGTAGGTATATACATGTTTTTTGATTTATGTTTCCTTTTTTTTTCTTTTCCTTGTGGAAGGAAGTTATTTTGGCAGTTTTGTGGATCAAGCTCTGGGTTTTTATTCTTAAATGTCCTAGTTTTTAATGTTGGACTTACATAAGAGGCAAAAGAGAAATCTGGAAGAAGGGGAAGGCACTGGCCCTTCTAATCCCTCTGGAAGCCCCTTCAGCTGGGGAGGGACATTCTCCCAATGGAGGGGAAGTGAGTGCTGTAGTCCTCAGCCTCTTGGTCTGCATACCTGTGATAGAAGCAACATTCCGTGAACAGTGAACACATTGTCAGTGTGTAGAGATCAAGATCCTTTTTTCCCACCTTTACTGCTACCAGCTAATTGTAGGTTGTTTCAGTAGCACCTACGAGTTGGGGATTAGTTGCTGCTACTGTGCTGAGAGCTGAAACTGACTGAAATACATGGTATTTGCCATACAAACTTTTCTCTTGGAAAGAATGAAACTTCAGTAGACTTCAGAGTTCCAGTGCAGTTACATCAAACAAATTCTGCCATTGAAATAGGCACCTTCATGGGAGGTTTCCTGGCACCTCCTACTGTATACTGTCTTCCTGAATCCTCACTGCTGCTTTTGTTCATGGTCTCTCTGAGTTATTGGGTGCATTACATGCTTGATCAAAAAATGTCTATTTTTAGCTTCCTGCTTTTGATAAAACTTTAAAAGTAGAAAATGCTGAAGTAGTTTTCTACTACACAGTGCAATTAGAATCCTTCAAAATGGCAATATTTTATCAATACTTCTGCCTACAATTTCACTTCTTTCACAAAAGAAAAGAGAAAATTGTAATACAGAAATTTGAGATGCTACATTTAAGAAAAATAGATGCCACATATATTTCTTCATCAAACTTATTTTTACTCTATACATTTATGAAGACTTGTCAGTGTCCTCTAAAGTTGTGGCAAGGATTGCTTTGTAAATATGGTGGGCATTCAGCTCGGTAGATTTAGTATGATGGCTGGAAGAAAAAGAAAAGAAGCATATTTAAAATGCAAGCACAAATAGGAACATAGAAGAGAGTATGAAGAGCAATGAGTAAGGTAGTCAGAATAATATTTCGACTCTCCAGATGATAACACCTACAGCAATGTATAGAATAACGGATGAAGATGGAAGAGACTAGATTTAGGGATGCCCAGTCTTTTAGAAACCAGTTCCTACCACATTTCCAGAAGACAACAAGCTTGATATTCTGATAGTCCATCTGGATTGAACTCATTTCTTGCCGATTTTACTAGCATTTGGTAAACTTCAAGAGATGGAAGAATAAACAAATATTGTGTTGACTCCAAGAAGAATGCAAACAATGTTTATCAGTGACTAATTGAGTTGTCATTTTTTCCTTTGTAAAATATAAGTATACCTTGAAAATAAAATAGTTACAAGATTTAATGATTGCATTTTTCTCCAAAGAAATATTTCAATTTTTCCTTTTTCCTTTCCTTCTTATACCTTATCCTTTTCTTCCTTTCTCAGCCTAAACTAATTAAAGTTTCAGGTCAGGAATGACATCATGAATATAAACATGCCATCATAGTTCCTCTTGTTTCCAAACAGAACTAATGGCAATATAAACAGTTGCTCTAAATAAGTAAGCATTTAATTTGGCCAACAATTCTATTCTGAGTTTTTATTACTTAGTCACAACCCATTTAATTTTAAGAACAACTTGCTTGTAGCAAGTCAAAAACAGTTTGATGTTTTTTTTTTAAATTCTAACTGCTCTATTTGTATACTCAAAGAACAAAAATTAACTAATTATCATTCATCTCTGGCACTATAGCAGAGATTCTATATGAAACTTTCCCACTGTGGAGTTCAGATAAAATTCATAATCTTCATTCAATACTGGTGTCATGTGTGGCAGTGCTAGTTCATATATGATGCTTCATGAAATGCATCCCTCTCATGCAGAGGGGTCTCCCTCTCATGCAGAGTAAAATCAGGCTTTGGGATGAGCATGGGACCCAAGTATTCTCGGGATATAGTTGTTACCTTTTCCCAGTATCTTCTGCTCTCACTGTCCTGCTTCACTCGTTTCCAGATACTTGCAGAGCTCCAAAGCCTGCTCTCTCTGATCAACCAACATAGGGCACTTTCTTTCCATGCGGTATTCTCCCAAATATCCATGCACCTCCTCCTCTTCAAGTGCTTACTTTAGTGTCACCCTCTCCAGAAAGGACCAGCCAGTGAAATGCCAGAACAGGACGAGAACTCACTTTCAGTCTGTGTCAGCTCAACTCCAGTGCTTCTCATTCTTCGGTACATTTTACTCTTTTTTCACTTAACTTCTAAGTTTTAAATATTTTTTTCATTGTTTACATTATGCGGTAGATAGAAAACGTGACAGGAAAGAGATAATCATCTCCAGGTGTCATTGCTGTTTGTGGAGGGTATAAAACAGTGCCTGGCACCAAAGGGTCACTCAGTTTAGTTTTAGGCACTCATTTGATGAATGAATAAATGCATATTTTTGGCATTTTATATTTTCACAGGGCATTTAAACTTATTTGCTTATAAAGTTGTATGTTTTAGGGTTGCATTGTGGTATAGGCAAAGAGATGGGATAAAGGAAAAAATACCCTCCTTGCATTATTGAATGGTGGAAATGGCAAATAATGAAATACATAATTATGGCCAATTTTACCTTGGAGTTTTTGTTGAATATTAATATAATTGAAAATATAATTTCACTGTTGGTTTTAACAAAACTTTTTTATGAATAGCTATACAAATCTAAGAAAACATGTTCAATTCCTTTCAAATCAATTACTTGGCATAAAGGTAATTTCAGTATTTAACATGCTTATGAAAATAGGAGTGATTTCATCATGAATATTAATCATTAGTTCTTAATTCATTAACTCTCAATTTCATTCATTTACCTAAGACTTACTGACATGTTCATTTTAATGATCTACCAGGGCCAGGAATTATTCTGTATCAGCAAACAGAGCAAATGAAAACAAAAGTAGTTTAAGTGATCTGTACTCAATATGCCGATTGTTGAAATTATCTGAATGTAGATTCGTATTTCAAGGAAATCCAGAAAATAACACACCTGCCCTTGTACTCACAAAGAAATTAGGAAGATAAGTAAAAAAATACATAGGTAATAACCAGGTGAGCTGTGGCAATCTGAACATGATGCGATATAATTTTGAAAACTAGAACACCCTGCTCTCAGGTGGACACTGGCATAGTTGGAAAATACCACTTTTCTTGGGTAACATTACTTGGCTGCCTTTGGTCTTCAGAAAAGTCTATAATCTAGATGATTGATTCTTGACATGTGGTCTGTAAATCAACAACATCAGTGTATCCCCTAGGAACTGATAAAATGTAAGGTTTTGAAATTCCATTTTAGATCTTTTAATGAGAAATTCTCAGTGTGGTGCTCAATCAATAATCAGTTTTCAATAAGAAATCCAGATGATTGTGATACAACTGGCTTGAGAAACACTGACTATGCCTATTCATTCCATATATATGAAATCCCTATTATTAATAAGATTTCATAACTTAGGCAGAACCTGAAGATGCAAAACTGTAAGATGAGAGGCAGATGAATAAATTCAGTAGAACAACTTCGGAAATCCTCTCCTGTTTCCAAATTATTTTCATGTACACTAGAAACACTAAACAATTTTAGTATATATGCTGCTGAAGCGAGCACTAGAAACACTAAACAAAACATGTTCCTTTTTATAACATCTCTCCTAGCTTCAACCAAAGAAATAAAGCCAGAAGTCAATAACTGGATTAAGAGTAGCAGATGCTTCCCAAAAAACATCCTTTACTGATTTTGAATTGTGCAAGTAATGCCTGACTCAGTCCCTTCAATATTATTCTCATTAAAAAAACTGTATTAGCTTTTCATGGTGAGGTATCTTTGACAGTGTTTCAGATAAGGTATCTATGATACAGGCTGTTTAATATAGAATTGTTTGTCAAAGTAGTAAGGATCAAGGAAGACCGCAGTAATGATCAAGAGAGTCACAGATTTGTAAGAAGAAATTGCTACTATTCTAAAGCTGCTCAAGAAAACAGAAAGGTGCTGTTACGAGATCATAAGGCACATTCTAACCCCGCAGCAGAAGTCTGCTACCGTGGGAGCTGCCAGCGATCCCACTTCAAGAGCTGCCAAACACTTCTGCGCGGCCGAGCTGGCCCTGCCATTTCAGTCAATAGCCTTGGTGAAAGCAAGCAACAGAATTGGAAGTGCAAAAGATTGCCTGAATCTGTAGCTGGCTATGGATGCTAACGGCAGCTCCAAAAGCCAACAAACAAAAACAGAAAACTGCCCTTTCCTTTTCCCCTGCCTTCCAATATGCCACCAGTACCTTACCTTGACAGAGCTGGAACGCACAGGGAATATAGTTGCCAAGGTCCCCATCCTTGGGATACAGAATAATGTACAAAAGAATGGAATGTACTACAAGGGGAAAAAGACCTAGATGTGTGTGAGGTCATATATTAAAGTGAGGAGTTAGAACCCATTATATCATAGAATTTCCAAAATTAAATGATCCTTAGCATTGATATACCCAGGATATTTTACAAGCATTTTGAAGATATGGTGCTGAGATTTTTGACAGGAAATTTGACAAATGAATTCATAATAAGATAGACAAAGGCAATGCTGTCTCAGACACTAATATCAAAAACTCCAATTTCTTCCTGTAAGGGTACAGTTGGTACTACTGTACCTCAGCTATTTCCCCTTGGTCAGGTGTATGCATCCTTCAACCAGTTTCTGGGAATGGGGGTTGCCTCCAGCTGCCTTATTTTCTGAGTGGCCTGAGCTGAAGGAAGGTCCTTTAGACATTTCAAATGGGCTTCTGCTGGCATTGGTGGGGTATAAAAACTGACCCTATTGTCTCAGATGAGAATAGCCTACAGTATGGAATGTATTCCTGAACTTCCCATAGAATAACCTAGTTAGAGTTTACCTGCAATTTTATCTTCGTTTAGTGCCTCCTCTCTTCTGCTTGGCTTCCTTAACATTATCCATCAGAGAATTATATGTACTTGGATTCTTCTCACACCCTTTGCTTTTTCAGGCTTGCTCTTTTAAGATATTGTCCATACTCTTTCTTCTCACTGTTCCATTTTGAGCCTTACATGAGTTTCCTGCTTTACAGTTGACAACACTGAGTTACAGAAAGACCTTATCAAGTGTCTTGGTGATTAAGTGTCAAGTGTCTTGTTGATCACATTGCTTGTTGGGAATAAACCTAGTCTTCTGACCCTTGATCCATCTACAACACTACCACTACTTTGAGCACAATACAAGAACCATACCATTTTATTACCTTTTAATTTCCCTTAGGAGTCACTAAATTCTGGGCAAAGTGGCTGGTAGATAGAAATTAATAATTTAAAAAGAGAACTCTCACTAAAGTATTAGATTATTGACCTTTGGAATTATTTATGGCATTCTTTGGGTGGAAGTTTTATTATAGGTTCTCTTTCTCATTCTGGTTTATTTTTCCTTTTTATTTCTTTCCTGTGCTTAGTTCTAGTTGTTATTTCTATGTTTTTAAATCACCTGAGCCAAAGGAAACAAAATATATTTCTTACTGAATCAGGCCATAATACCCACCCAAGCATAAGTTAACATGGACTCACCTGGCTAGGGCTCTTTCATAGGATCATGCTTAATTGTCTTACCAAATCCATCTTACATTTGTGTTCTTTGCCAATACTCAAATTTTCAAATTACAGAGACTTAAATAGAATCTCTCATCTGTGATTTGTCAGTTTGGTTGTTTGTTTGTTCACCAGGTTCTAGTCTCTCTTAACAAAAAGTGATCATAGAGCCCTTTCTAATAGCTGTTGATTAGTTTGTAATGATGGTCAAACATTTCATAATCAGCAATATTTAATTTATTTCTACCTGCACAAATGGCCAGAATGGTTCTAATTATAGACTGAATGAGTTCTTACAAAATTCATATGTTGAAATTCTAGTACATCTGCCAACTTTAAATGTTACCCTATATGGAAATAGTAAAGAAATTAACTTTCCTTTTGTACCATTATCTTTTTACTGTAGCCTTCAAATTAGTTATTTTATTGCTTTTTTATCTAGTTTCATAACACTTGTATTTTATTATACAGCCATCATAGCCAAAATGGTTTCACTTTAGTTCTTCATTTAAGTGAAATCAGTATTAGCTACAAATAAGTCATCTTATATAATGGCTATGCTGTCTTAAATTCTCCTATTATATCACATTATTCTGGATTTCTTCAACTGGCAGATTTGGGAAGAAATTATTGAGGTCCTAAATTTCAAATGTTGCACATACTTTAGAGTATCTTCTTTAACATTTACATATCAGAGATAACATTACTGGGTATAAAAGTCATGAGTCATTTAACCCCTTCAAATTCATTACATCATAGTTTTTTGTTTTGTTGGATTTTGTTATTTTACTGTAATTTGCTTGCTTCATTGTTTGGTTTCTTTTCATGAAAATCTGACTAAATTGGCCCTCATAGTTTTTTGTCTAATACTTGAGTTCTTTTTCAGAATAGGTGCCTCAAAGATGATTCTCTATGAAATTTAATAATTATTGCTCAGACCAAAGTTTCAGTCAAATGTGACAGCCAACTTGGACTTGTAGGTTTATGAAAGTCTTCATTTTAAAAAAGAAGTATTTGAATAAAACTTTGGTTGTTTTCTTTGGTGTGATTTTCCTGAAGTGTGTGATATGTTTTTAGGGATGTCGGTTCTTTTCTTGTTCGGAAGTTCTGTGTACGTGGCACATGCACCTCTGCCTCTCCATATATGCTCTGGAGTCCTGGTAGTTTCCTAATCCTGTTGCAAGTAGCCTAAAATTCCCAAATTTGTCTTTGTTTTCTTAACTTATTTGGGCTTTCTGGAAAATAATACACTCTCCTTCCACAGGCAGTCTGGAATAGTTTTCTTGAAAAATCGATATAATGAAAAATAATCCAATAAATGGTGCTACACTCTTCAGGTTAGTGTAGCCTAAGGGGAAAAAAAACCCTAAGAATATGAATCATAAGTCCTGAATTTGAGCTATGACTCTGTCATAGAGCAGCTGTGTATGTTTAATTAGGTCACCCAAACTATCTCAGTTTCTCTCTCTTTGCAAGGTTATTGTGAGGACTGAGTAACCTACCTGAAGTCACGAGTCAGCTACATGTGAACTGTAAACAAAATGCTACTGATTTTGACCTTACTTAAATGGAGCTATAGAGCAGAAGGAATGATGATAATCTGAGAAAGAAGTTGGAAAATCTCTTCCAACATGATCGTGTCTGTGAGCCCAGGGTTCGCTCCCTTTCCCATTTCTTGAACTTCTGTCAACACGTGGGTCATCTAAACTTTGGTTGATAAAAAAATATTCTATTATTCTGTAGATGATAAGAGAAAAGTAAAGACAAAGAAGGGATAAATGTGATGTAGTGACACAAGCCTACAATCCCAGGACTTTAGAGCAAAACGATCAAGAGTTCAAAGTCAGTTTGGGATAGTGAGTTCCAGGGGAGAGAAAGAGGGAGACAGACAGACAGACAGACAGACAGACAGACAGACAGACAGACAGGGGTAAAAATGTAGTAAATTGGAACATTGTTATAAATACATGTATGCATGTTAGAGAGATTTCACAGGATATTTATACTACCATTAGTTGTTAAGAAGCATTCCTTATACAAATAATTATATTTGCTTAGGCACCATGAGTTCTAGAGAGATGGAATACTCTTCAGTTTAGGATACAGATTAGATTTATAACCAGCATAGATTGTTTCCAGTGCTTACCAGGTAAGTGAAAAAATGCCTTTCATTGCACCTATACCAGTCTCCAGACCCAAAAGACAGAGTTAGGCTTTTTTGTAGGTAGGAAAAAACCATTTGCTGTATCAGGGGACTGAGAATGGTCACTTGTTTCCATATTTCAGAAATTCTTCCCATATATCAGGTATTTATACTGTAATTTCCATATTGAAATGGTTATTGTTTTGCCTATGCAGCAAAATATTTTTTCCCCCAAGGAGCAGCCTCTGAAGGGAAAGATAGTTTAGCAAATGTGTCAGAGGAGAATTTGTAAGGTATTGCCCTCGAGCAAGTTTGATGAGTGCTGGGGAGAAGGCTACAGGACAATGGACTCTTGAACAGTGGGAAACACTTTTCATCTCCTCCAAGGGAAAAGCCTGCGAACCTGGAAACCCATCTGCTTCTGTCTTTTATTGAGATTGGACCTTCAATAGGGCCATTAATTGCTGAGTGGCCAGTGTGTACATCTTTAAAAGTTGAACAGATGATTTATGGAAATCTTTTATTATTCTCTGAACTTCTAGCAACCATTTAATGGGGTTACATACATCAAAGAGAGTTGGCCAAGCTTGTCTCCAAGCAATCCTACCGTCACAGAATCTGCCTAACCCAGAACCCCGTTGATAATGCAAATCCGACACCACCTCCACACCTCCACCACCCACCGAGAGACACTCATTGGTGGAGATGTTCTTATATCAGTCGTGGGTAGAGCAGACACGTCCTTTGTTCACCTTAGCTTGATGTTTCATATATAGCCAGAGCTGTTACATAAAAAAGGGTTAGAAAAAAAAAATACAGGTGTGATGGCACATGTGTGTAATCTCAGCATTTTGGAGGCTGAGGCAGGAAAATCTCAGTGAGTCCAAGGCCAGCCGGGGTTACATAGTAAGTTCAAGGTCAGCCAGAACTACACAGGGAAACCCTGTCTCAAATATAAATAAATACATAAGTACATAAATAAATACATAAAATTTTAAAGAATGCAAATTCATGAGCACCATCCAGACCTGCTAAACTACCACCCTAGTGGTAGAATCCTAGGAATGTGTGTTTTCCTAAGTCTTGTAGGTGATCTTTTATTCATGGCAAACTTCATGAACCACTGATACTAATTATTCTCTATCACTAAGAATATTTATGGGAGCCTTGTGTTGATTTTTTGCCCCTTGGCAAAATAAAGCCATGTAAAATAACGGAAGGGTAGCATTAAAATACTTCTTTGCAAGGTCCTTCAATTTTCTGCTTGTCTGCCAACTTCTTAATAGTATTTATCAGAGTCCTTTTTGCCACACAATAGATTGCCAAGATTATGATTAAGAAGCTTATTCAAATGAATTTAAAATGTTTAAATGGAAACGACCTGGAGATATAATTGCCAAAATTTAATCAAGGTTTTAATTTGTAGCTTAAACCTGCCAAATGGATTTTCCCATTTTTCACTTCACTGTTTGTACAAGGAAATTAAAAAATATGGAATCACAGGCTGAGCCGGGAGCCCTTGAAGCATATTGTAGTGTGCTCACTTATTCTTATTAGCCGTATTATATCCTTCAGCTCCTTGGGGATTTCAGTTCCCCGAACCAGACTAGAACAATGGAGTAAAAATAAACACTCGGTCAAGTGTTATAAATTACTGCAGGGCTACGAACATGAGCATTCAGCGAATAGGTTAGAAACTGCGTGCGGTTCTGTAAAGAAGCTGCCAGGCTTCAGCGCGCCCCGCCGAGCTGCCGCGCACAGCTAACCTGGGCAGAGAGGGGCGCCTTAGCCTTTCGGGGGAGCGTGCGTCTGTCCGCAGCATCACGTGGCCTCCGCCGATCCACCAATGATAACAGGTCCCACCGAGCTGCTCGCCTGTGTTTTGCAGGGGCTCACGCTTTGGCTACTTCGGGTTCTGTAGTATCGGTCACAAACGTAGACCCTGACCTTCGTGGCATAGCTTGGCCCAGACAGTAGTTTACCAACTATGCTCTTCCACGTCCAGCTTTAGAAAGTCTGAGTGTTCCGAGAAGGAAAAAAAAAAAAAAAAAAGAACAAACAAGGTCAGGGATGTTCTAATCAAGCTGATACAAATGTTATTTTATATTTGCGTTTGAGTAACGTCTTGTTTAACGAAAGTGCTGCTTCAGGTACGCTGGTGGGATCATTTCTGACATTCTGAGCACTAAGAGCTTTCTATGTAAAATAGAGGGTTTTCTCTTCCCTACTTAGAGTTTTTGCGGCACATTTCAACACTTTATAAAAAAGAAACTTAAAGCCTATCAGTAATAAGTCATTCCACTGAATCATCAGTTCAAATGGTGAATGAAACATTTCTTTTTTTCGAATTAGAAGGAAGTAAGAGAAAGGAGAACTGGAACACATGAGACCATGCAAAGTGTATGTTGTAATAGCCCCCGGCATTTTGTTATAAACACCCAGAAAAATGGAAATAAGTTCAAAACGGTTTCGCTCTCTGGATTCTGAACTTGACCTTTTGCTCTACTTGCTGTGTTGTGTGCCTGTTTTTCTGTCCATTCATCAATCCATCTCACTGTTTTCAGTATTGTAGATAAAAACCTCATCTCTGAGTACTAAGCATGCATATCACTAATTAGAGCTCCATGTTTGTCTTTTTTTTTTCCTTTGGGTGGTGAAATTTCCACACACTGAAATACACAAACCTTAAGGTTTATTGTTTGTTGAGCTCTGACAAATGTACAATACCACTTTCCAAGGAGGCATGACGCCACTGAGCTATGCCCCAGGCTCCCAATGCTTCTTTAGAACGGTCTTCCTCACAAAAGGTAATTCTAAATGCAGTTTGAACACATAAAGTAGGAGGAGAAGAAAAGGGATGGAGACAGGGAGGCAGGAACTGGTGTATTCAAACATTCTAAGAATGAAAATGTCTCATTATTTGCCTTGAGACCAAAATACCTGAGGAATACCCTTCCTATGCAAAATGTAGAAGTTCTAAGTGGTCAAGTGTCTGGGTCACTGCTACTGTGGGATAATAATGCCCAATTGAAATTTTCTGCTTTTCTCTAAGAGCCAAATCCTGGTCAGTCAAGATTATTAGCATGCAGAGGCTGGGTGGTAGGTTAAAACTCAAGCTTTGCTTTCATCTTTTACTAACCCGCTTTCTTTCTAACACTTGAGCAGATGTCAAGGCAATTTGTCTGCTTCTTCGTAGCCCGTGTGATCTCTCTCTTCTCGGCAGTGTTCCCCAAGTGTGAGCAGCTTGGATCAGGATCCTTTTCAAAGCCTCAATTTTCAAAGCAAATACACACACGAGTCAGTAGTATTTTTGAAAACAAAAGTTATCACATTTTTCCAAAGGGGATAGATGAGAGAGGGTCGGACGCTGAGAACAGAGTGAGAGTTTATTTCCCATGGCAGGTCTCGCAGAGACGGTGTCCAGAAACACACTGCCAAACTGCACAGTGCAGGAGCGAGGCTGTGAAGGAAGCAAAGGGAAAGCAAGGGCTTCAGCAAACTGTGAGTCTGCGGAGATGTGTCTGTCGGGTAGGTTCTCCTACAGAGTCTCGAGTCGAATCCAGACCTGAAATACTCACCAAGAGACACACAGGTACCCGCGAAGAGCGCACCCTTGAGGACACCCCTCCCACACACATCTCCACAGCATTTTGTTTCATCAGGATTGCGAGGAATGCCGCCCATGATAACAAAAGATTTCCGGGAGAGCGTTTTCTTTGGGGACCTGGGCACAGAGACAGCCTGTCTGAACCGAGTTCAACTTTTCCTTCTTATCACTTTTTAAAAAGCACGTTATCTGTAAGAGCCAAATTAACTTTTTATGATATGTTTTCTCAGCAGCTGATACTTAGACGCTCCAGAGCTGGACGGGAATGACTATGCAGTTTTGTAAAACCATGATCCCCAGCACCCCAGGAGCTACAAAGTACATTTGTATGAAAATCCAATTAGTTATTCACAGTGGTGTCTTTATGAGTATGACTATTTTTCTGTTTTAAATTTGTATTGTGTACATTTTTCTCAATGCATATAAACTTAGTAATAGGTTGGACAGAACTTTTAATAGTTATGGTGTTATACTAAGAGTTCTACCAACTGAAACTCAAAAATGAAACAAAGGAAATATAATACCTACTCTGAGGAAGGCAGGAGTTCCAACATTGACATTTTTATTTATAATGACCTCTACTATTTTTGATACTCCAAAAATATTATATGACATAATATAATGTACTTTGATTTTTCAAAAGGGTGAGATTTTTCGGAATGACGTAGTTCCATAAGGCAAACTATATATTGAAAGTATATCTGTGGGTAGCTATATGATGAAACTTTTTACTGTGTAGCTGTGGACACATCATTCACAGAATCATATACTGGTACAAATTCCCAATATTGAGTGTGATCCTGATGTATATACACAATGTACCAAAAAAGTAAAAAATTTCAAAAAAAGAAAAGGAAAGGAGATGTACGTGTACCAATTCCCCACAATGAATATTGGCATTATGCACTCCAAACATGTACTAATAAAGTAAAAAAAAGTGAAATAAAACAATAATAGTGACTGCTAAAAATATCAGTTCCAGTGGATTATTTGAGTATAGGATAGCAAGAACCTAAAGGATGTTGCAGTATTTAATTTTTATTTTCTATTTGTTAGATAAAAATACCAGTTTTGGGGCCGGAGGGTTAGCTCAGTGGTGCCGGCGCCTGCTGCGCAAGCACAAGGACCTGAATTCGATCCCCGGTAACCACATACAGTGCTGGGCGTGGAGACACGCCCACCAACAATCCACACTGCATACCACAATGCCGGACGTGGTGGCTCACGCCTGTAATCCCAGCACTCGGGAAGCAGAGGCAGGAGGATTGCTGAGTTTGCGGCTGCTTGCCTGGGCACCATAGTGAGCTCAGGGCCAACCTGAACTACAACAGGAGACCCTGTCTCAAAAAGCTAAAAAAAAAAACAAAACAGTTTTTCTCATAATCTCTGGAATATTATTTTTCTCATACAACCGCACACTTCTGTAATACTGCATGCTGTTAAAACTTTGAGATCTATGAGTATAGCTCAATAGTGACATTGCACTAATTTCATCTCCATCTCCCATTTTCTCAAAGATGAAAGGATTCTTTGCTTCCTAACTTGCTCCCCCCAATTTTGTTTTTTTTTTTTTTTTTGAGACAGGGTCTCGCTTTGTAGTTCAGGCTGACTCTGAGCTCACTATGTAGTCCAGGCAAGCCTCGAACTCAGCAATCCTCCTGTCTCTGCCTCCCAAGTGCTGGGATGACAGGCATGAGCCACCACGCCCGGCACGCTCCCCAAAATTTGTATCCCAGGGTGAAGGGCTTAACGTATTCTCTTTGGATTAGTTTGGAATGAGATCAACGGGTGACACTCTCCTGTCCACAGATTACAGTAGCATTATAAACTGTATACAGTCCTGTCTACATCTGCATATGGCTGCTGAAATTGCTGACTTAAGCTTATTCAGAATGTGCTGCAATTTGTCCATCTCAGTTGATAGAAATAGTCGAGTCAAGCACAGAAAGTCACAGGTTGTTTTTCTGGTGGAGACTGATGAAGAGATCTCTTTGAAAGGAAACCAGAGAGATGGGAATATGCAAAGGGATAATAATACCTCAGCCATACTGTATCAACTTTGCATCAGCTTTCTCTCTCCTTATGTTGGTATCTTTCATTCCTCAGATTTTGTGTACTTGGCCAAAACACTTTCTTGATGTTTGTTTTGTTGTTAAGAAGAGGTCTCATGTAATTCAGGCTGGCCGCAAATTTGTAGCAATCCTCCTCCCTCAGCTTCCCAAGTGTAATCCCAAGTGCTGGGATTACAGCCATGTGCTCCCTGTCTGGCGAAGAGCAGTACTGCTATTATTGTAGGGATAGCTTTAGGATAAATTGCTCTAGGAATTTTAGCATGTTTATTAGACTGCCTCTTGGATATTCTTGCCTTGAGTTATAGTAAAATGGTAACTTCCAACTAGGATATGTATTTTGTTCCCATTGTCAGTTCTGTTTTCTCCATGTTTTCAGATGATTTACATAGAGATCATTTAAGATTCCTTTTTTAAAATACTTGTTCAAAACACAAATTAACTTATATAAAATTCGTTCTCTGGCTTAGTTTTTTTGGCCTACACACTTTGTGTGTTTAAAATTGAACTAATAAAGTAGTAGATATTCTCATGAGTTTTAATTTTACTTACATAGCAAGAATCGATAGTTTCCAAATTTTATCACATTTTCTTAGGTAGATTTTGCCCAGGAAGCAGTGTAAGATTTCTACAAAGGCTCATCCTAAACTGGCAAAGTGAAGCCTTCAGTAAAATTTGTTTACAGATACTGATTAACTTCAGTTAAACTATGCAAAGTTTTATTTTCTGCATTCTTTGAATGAGAGCTACAACATAATTTTATTGCAGAGAAATCTTTTATTTGCATCCACATTTACATAGTAAGACTGTTTTACAAGGGTGATGCTATAAACTGCTTCTTTGATAATCTAGCTACTAGCTACCCCCAAAAAATCAAAACATTGCTTGAGATATTATTTACCCATGCACTTCAGTGTTACAAATTTTATTCTTCACTTCTCTCACTATATATATATATATATATGTATATATATGTATATATATATTACTATATTACTATATAAATGCTATTGATGCTTGGTTGCTAGAAATCTCTGATGGAAAGTAAAGTATCATTTTGAAAGATTTTGCTTTTATAACTTATTCAGATTATCCTTTATATTTCATATCTTTTAAAGCACTTGGTTTTTTCCTTAAGAAATAGGTTTATATTTTTGTGATTTACTTTTGACAGTATTTAAGTGCCAAATAACCTCTTCATTCAAATCAGCAAAAGAGTTTTGAAATAACGGCTATCATTTAGGGCACTGATCAGAAACTTTAGAAGCATCAAATTCTTCCAAGTCTTATAGTTTTCATAACATATTTTCATTTTGTTCTTGTGTTTTATCTCAATTATTTGAATTCTGTGGTCATTTAGCTCCTGCATTTACTTTTACATTTGTTACTATAATTTGAATATATCAACTACTATTAATAGATTAATACTGAGGAAGAAAAAATATTCTTTTAGGGATTTTTTTTTTTTTTTGAGATAGGGTCTTACTTTGTAGTTCAGGCTGGCTCTGAGCTCACTATGTAGCCTAGGCAAGCTTCAAACTCAGCAATCCTCCTGTCTCTGCCTCCTGAGTGCTGGGATTACAGGCGTGAACCACCATGCCCATGTGGTTATGTGGTATTGATTGTTGGTGGGCGTGAGTCTCCATGCCCAGCATTGTATGTGGTTTCCGGGGATCAAACTCAGGACCTTGCGCTTGCGAGGCAGGCGCCGGAACCACTGAGCTAACCCTCTGGCCCTCCTTAAAAGTTTTTAATGCCAACATTTAGCAAGTCTTCTACAAGTACAGAGGACTAGACACACCTAGAAAATATACTCTTACAGAGAGAGTTCCTTTATGCTGTGGTTTGAAAAAGTTTAAATCCACAAAATTGCAAGCAAGGAGAGATATTATATAAATATGTCAATCATATTTTGACATCACAGCCTTATATTGACACTTCCATCAAAATGCTGGAGTATAAAACTCTAATCTTGAAGTATAAGTTCCTGTAAGTATTCTTCAGGGCAAAAGTTTTTATTTTTATTTATTTATTTTTTTTGAGATAGGGTCTTGCTTTGTAATTCAGGCTGGCCCTGAGCTCACTATGTAGCCCATGCAAGCCTGGAACTCAGCAATCCTCCTGCCTCTGCCTCCTGAGTGCTGGGATGATAGGCGAGAGCCACCATGTCTGGCACTGTGGTGTGTAGTATTGATTGCCGGTGGGCGTGAGTTACCACGTCCAGCACTGTATGTGGTTACCAGGGATCAATCTCAGGACCTTGTGCTTGCGAGGCAAGCACCAGAACCACTGAGCTAAATCTCCAGCCCCCAAAAGTTTTTATTTTTTATATTGTCTTCTAGGCCAAAAACTACCAGGAGGAAAATGAACTAAATGACTAGGTTCTGTACCTCCTTCCCAATGCCAGGAACTTTCCTGAGAAATGACTTTTTCCTTTGATAAGATAGATCCAAATTATTACTTGAAAGTGACCCTTCTCAGTTCTTCTTTTAAGGAATAAAAGCACATTTCATTTTTCTTCTCTTCTTCTGATTGGCATGTGGGTTTCTCTGAACACCAATCAAATAAATAGTTCTTCCTAATAACCAGTCATTTCTTTCGTGGCTTCCTCATTCCCATTCAGAAAGAAAAGCCAAGTCCCACAGAAATACCTCAAAGGAAATAACAGTTAAACAAAATGAGTTAGTTTGTGGCACTTCTGTTTATTTAATCTCTTATCTGCCATGCAAGAATGAGAAGCACTAGATTAAATTTTTATTTTTGTTCTGCTTTTTCTAACAGACTCACACTTTGACCTATAGTTAAATTTGAAAAGAAGGGCATTTACTGAAAATTAATAGAATATTTTTTATCTTTACATACTGTATTTTCTGTAACTGGCTATCAAATCCAACACAGGTAGCAATCATACAGATTAAAATAAGTCTTTATGTGTAGCCCTTCATTACAATCTTCAAAATCTTTTGTATTTCCATCTGTACTTGACCTCGCATGTATAAGCATTCAGCCAAGCTTGCTAGGACTTAGAGAAATATAATTTGTAGCTGGTATTGGCTGGATCCTTGTTTACAAGGAGGTATAAAGCTGAGCATTATTAGCAGGCTGTGTTATGTTGAACCTAAATGTATTTGAGTGACTTGACATCTTAACATAAAAAAAAGTACACTAGCAGTATGAGGGAGAAAAACCATAATCACCTTAAGATATCCTTGTAGCCTCTATATTAAAATAATTTATTTGGTAGGTTAATAAAGCCCTGATCATCTGTATTTTTCCTATCATTTCTCAAATTCCCTTCGTACCTTATCTTCTTTTATCATTTATCAATATGATGTATGGCACCCTTTTAAGATGTTAGTGTAGGAGGGGACGCTAAAGGAAAGGACAAAGTGTAGGATAGTATTTCTCTGCCAGACCACTAATATATTCTTGTAAAGCATGTCATTGGCTAGTTTTCTCCTGTCTGATAGTAACTAATGAACTACTAACTTCACAGGACTAAAAGCAGACAACATAATGTAACATTGGCAGTGATTATGCACTTTTAAATTTAGAATAAGTGATTAGTGTTCAAGTTTAGTGCTTATGTTGGTGTCATAAAAGTACATTGTGCTCATTTACATTTTGGCATGAAAGTGCCTTATGAAATCATATTATTCAGTGTTTAGAAAATAACTTTCTGGGCATCAAGATTGGCCTGTGTGGTTACATAAGGCATGTATTCTATCTTATTCTGTTCATGTCATATTCACCTTGAGATTGAAGTGACCTTTTCATATATGTTTTCCTCTATGACAAGTTAGCATTATGGCATTTGATAAATATAACAAGATTTTCTTTTGTTTTATCCCTAATTTTATCTGACCACAAGAAAACATTCTTTTATAATGCATGATTGTGACACTGTTTATTAAAAATATCTTACTGATAACATGTACAGGTATCTGTATACAGAGATGTTCTTATGAGTTCACCTACATGTGTATCTGTACAGATAAGATACAAATATTAGTTGTTAGACATGAGATGCTAAAACTTCTGCATAAAGAGACTAATCAAACTTTTGTTTCAAACATATATCCTGGAGGGTGTAGTCGAAAGAGTATCTTAGTCGACTCATTCACATGGATGAAATGGTTGAATCTTTGGTCTTATAACCTTTGATCTTATAATCTTTGGTCCTGTATTGTCAACTTCCATTTGCAATTTTGTACCTATAACTGAAGTCATGGGCAAATAAGTATCAAATAATGAGGATGGGGGTAGAAGAAAATGCACAGTTTATTTCCACTGAGCAAAATTTACTTTCCACATGAATTTATAGACTGCAGTCTTGGACAGGTAAGTTTTTTCCTTTGTCTCTGTTTTTCATATTGCTTCACAATATAATTTCAAATTTAACTGATATTAATACATAAGAAAATATTAGTGCATTTATATATGTATAATATCAGGGCATACATATAATAATGTAATTTTAATACAATATTAACACATCATATACATAATTAGTTAATACTTTATTTGCACAATTACATTTCAGTTTTAAAAATCTTCCCTGGTTAGTAGAAAAAAATAGTAAAATAGTAGATTATGTTGAAGATAAAACTCTACCTAATCTTTTCTTTCCCCTTGTTGTGATGGTTAAAAAAAGAGAAGAAACAAACTCATGTATATTAGGGGTTGTAGGGTCGGTAGGGAAATGAGGATAAATGAGAATTAAGTTATGTCAAATATGGGTACAAATTCCAATGTTGAGTGTGATTATGATGTGTATATAAAATATACCTATACCACAATTTAAAACAACAAAACTCTACCTAATCATAATTTTAATGATTTTCAAAGTGATTTCAAATGGATTGTTAAACCTCAACTTACTGTGTTTGATATGTGAAAGCATAACATTGTATATGTTCTGTGGGACAATGTGCTATTTTAATACTTGTGTACGTGGTGTAATGTATAAATCAAGTCCAATATATCTATGTTGGTAAATATAGTCAAATACTTTTCTTATACCTTTTGGAAATGCATATTAAGTACCTTTCCTACAATTCCTTTATTGTTCAGTAGCATGGCCAGAGCATGTTGCTTCCTGTAACTGTTACGTGGTATCTCTCCACTCACCTCTCCTCATCATGGCATCCCCCGTTCTTCCATCGTCTGGCAACTGCCATTCCACTCTTCCTCAGACAACTTTGAATTCCTTTCATTTCCTCCTTCTGATGTAGATTTGGAATATTATTTGTGTTTTAATATTTAAGGCAAGTAAGAAGTTCACTCATTATTTTCCTCCTACTGATTACTTATCGTCTGTACCATGATCTGTGCTTAAATTATAAAGCCATAGCTGAGCCACATTGCTCCACTCTGTGTACTTCAAGATACCACGCAAGCAAAGCAGCATAGTCTCCCCACTGCAGACGTGCACTGGCTTGTTGGTCCTTGGCATTCGAAACCTGTGAGGCATGCCCCTCGGCATCAGTGCAGCTCCCTCTGCAGAGCAGGGCAGATGTGAGCGTGCTGACAGTCCCTTGTTGCTTCTACCTCCAGTACCTCCTCTCTATTAAATTTTGACAAGTTATATCATCTCTTTTTCACACACTTTTCTAATCAAATAAGGAAATATATTTCCCTTATTTCCAAATTCTATCCTACATCTTCGCAGAAGCCTTTCTCTACTTCTCTAGAATTTGAAGAAGAAATTTCATGTGATCGAAGGCAACATGCTTACCATGCTTAATCAATGAGAAAAAAATGGCTTTTATAAGGTTTTGTCATGCTGTCTTATTTACTCTCATTCCTGAAAAAAAATGCATTACAGTGTAGTAACTGGAGACCAGTACTCTGCTCTAAGAGTAAACAACTATTAAAACTAACTAGCAAAGGGTAAAAAAATTACTTTGGAAATCTGTATATAATGCTAGTGGTCAGAGTTATTTCTTGCTTGAGTCTTTAAAAATTTTAATTATATAGTTTCTGAATTTCTAGGTACTTCAGAGTTTGCATAATATTTGAGCTTGATCATTTTTTAAGAAATATTCTCTGTGTAAGTGACTGATTGGGTTGTTGCGGCTAAATAAGAAGCATTAAAAAATACAAAAGAAATGCAGAGCTCTTCCTCTAACCTCATTCCTTCTGAAGTTTAAAAATCTAACAAAGTAAAAAATATACCTACAAAAGAAAGGAATGGGGAAGAGAGGAGGAGAGAGAAAAAGAAAAAAAGGGAGAGGGAGATAGGAAGCGAAGGGATTTAACTTTATATTTATGCCTTACATGACGAGGTCACATGGATCAGGTATGGACCTTCCTCGCCTAGGCACATACCCATGATGCCTCGCTGCCGTCTCCACCTAGTGGGAATCTCTTAGTGCCCGCAACTGGGCCAATCACCCCTACATTTTGAGAACAGTTTGACAGTTATATATATTTTAGGATAATTTATTTTAGGATAATACCTTTGTTTAAATAAACCCATTATGCCAACTTCCTTTTTCAATTTCAACATTACCACTATCAAAGTAGAATGTGTTTGTTTTAAGATCCCCTGAACTGTTAACAAAAAGAAAAATAATTTCTCACTGTAATTTTTTGATAATTTAGTATAAGTTTTATAGTACAACAAACTATAAAGGCAAGAAAACATGGGTTCATTTTGTGATTCTTTCCTCACTTAACAAACAATAAATATACAACAGCCTGGTGATCCCAGTGTTACTGGACTCTTCTAATAGTTCAGTGGTATAATGTGAAAAACTGGCAGACCTTTAACATGCGCTCCTCAAACATAAGACCTCTAGTTGGAAATCTCTGAATACTACATCTCTAGTGTCCATTAAGGGGGAGATGTTCTGCTCCATGCATAGATCCTGCTCTGAATTATTATTTTGGTTCTACATAGGTTAAGACTTCTCTTTAAGAATTTTTATGTACTGGGTTCTCATTCTCCCTTTTCTTTTCCTTCTCAGTGAAAAAATTTAAGTGCAATCTCTGGCAGCCCTCAGGTAACAATTTCAAGTGAAAAATTAACAGTAATGAGCTGACTATCAGAGGAGTAAATCCAGAAAGTTGTGAAGCTTTTCTAACTTTGACTAACAGATAATGAATGTTCTTTTCTATTTTCTCTTTTGTTAGCAAATGGTCAATAGACGGCACTGGAGAACAAATTCTGCTTGTATACACAGACCGCTCTTGCTTAATTTAGTTTCACAAACAAGCCCCAAATTTAATTTTAGCCAAAAATGTAAACTAGTTCCCACTGGGAAAGTTTTACTACTTTTCAATTTGCTTTTTGTTTCTTTTCCATTCCTCTGTTAGTTCAACTGGTCTGACTGAGCAGAGAAAACGTGGAAAGTGGACAAAGTGGAAAGTCCAGGGGGTCACTGGCTGCTGCATTTACCCTAAATCAAGACTACTAGGTTGTAGGATTTCAATGGTTCTTTCCTCCTCCTTGCCTTTGATAAAGATGCCCTGGGGCACTGACACTTAAAAATTTCTCCTTATCCTCTGTTAAACAACTCCCTTGGGATCCTGTCCCTGCAAGGATGATGGATGGTGACATTATAGACCCTCACAGGCATTCAGTTCAAGCACTGCTGGCTTCCGGGCCAGTGCTGCCCCTTGCTAGCTGCGAGACTTCACCCGAGATAGGCTCTCACTTACTTCTTGTTTAAAATGGGGACCATGGCTGGCTATGGTGGTGCAAGCCTATCATCGCAGAACTAGGAGCCTCAGTGGGTGGGTGTGTAGGGATTGCCAGTTGGAGCCCAGCCAAGGCCATTTAGCAATTCAGTCAGACCTTAAAGACAAAAACAAAGCCAGCTCAAAAAGTGACACTGCCCCCCCCCAAAAAAAAGCTTAGAATTAAAACCTTGGGTTCAGTCCAGAGTACTGGAAAAAATACTAGTTGATTATAGAACAGATTATAGTATCTTCCTTACAGGTAAACTAAATGCAATTAGCATACAAACATGGCATATGAAAGGTGCAGGATAAATAGTACTTGCCATTCCAAACTAATTAATGGTGATCATTTATACTTACATTATAGCTTATTTATGGAAGGCGATGCCATCATCCCTCAGCAATTAAGTCTTCATTACTGAAAGGTTCTGAAGCAACAATGTCACACTGTGTGAGAATTGCAAAGAAGGGAACTATTCGTATTTCTATGACCCTGCTTTGTAAGTGATTGCTGGCTCCTCTTTTCTGAATAGAGAGCAGAAGTGGATGGAAATTTCATGCTTATAAAATTACTTCTCGCATAAGACATGAGAGTTTGTGATAATTTCTGTTACTTTCACTCCCCCAAAAGCAGATGCTGTGACAGGTTCGAGGAAAAGTAGTTTATTGGAAACGTATAGGAATACCAGTAGGCAGTGGAGGACAGAGCAAGATCAGCTTATTAATCCAGATTCTTTGTGGGTGATTGGCATCAGTCCCACCAGGCAATGCAGAGAGCCCGGGCAGGACACTTACCTGAGTTACTCACACAAAGGGGTTAGGGAGTGGCATTATTTATAGGCCAACCCTGATGGTAACCCTGTCACTAGTTAAATGGCTCCTGTGACTTGAGAATTCTCTAGTGTTTCTATCTTTCTTCAAAGGAAAAGGATGTCAGCCAGCCAGAGAAGTCCTTCCCTAGAAAACACAGGACCTGTGTGTCCCGGGGTGGTGAGAACAAAGGAAGACAAATGGATGCCAAAAGCATCTGTTGTAATTTCGAAATAGCATTAGCGTGACTTTGGCAAGGTTTTGAGAATCTCCCCAAGCATGTATTCCTAAGGACACAACCGTTCATTACAGTCCAATATTAAAACAAATGCAGCTGTGGTAAAGACAAGCTACAACAAGCCTGTGCAACTTCGGCCAGCTTCCTCCAAACAAGCAGTCCTTGCGCTCCTGCTTCCAAATAATTCCACTGGCACAGCGACGTTTATCAGCGCCTCTGTGTGCCTGTCCACGCCTCCAGTTCGCCGGGGAGGCATCACAGAGCTTCACCCACCTCCTTTTTGTGGTTATTGTTTTATCTGTTGATCTGAGGCATTCTGTAGATCAGTGGTATCCAGAGTCTGACGAGATACTTTATTTTTAACCCCGTCACCTGCTTCTCAAAAGGAGAAACTTACTATACAAAAATCTACTCTGTCTGATGCACAAATATTGTATTGACCTGCAGCCTCTCCAACTTCTGTCCCTTTTGTTACATTGCTGATAATTGTTAGTCTTCTGACACGGTCCATGTATAGCACATCCTTAACCAAGGAGAACAGACAACACAGAACTCCTCACGCCTGGTGCTTCCTTTCTCGTGGGCTTTCTTCAAGGACAGGCTTGTGGTGCTACCTACATTCCTATGAAATTAATGCTCCTGCTCCAGACTCTAGTTATGCTGTTTATAGCCATAGGGCTTCAGTTTTGTAGGGATCTGCCTTGTTCTGAGCAATGCGCAGCATTCCACACACACAGCAAATGCAAACATCGCAGAATGTAATCCCTGTGACAGAGGAAAACAGAGAATCAACAATTTGTTGCTTTTATTGGAATAAAAAAAAAACTGGGACAGTTTGTGTCTGAAAGCACTGTGATCCAGAATGTTTTTCACGTGAATTCTCTTCTCCTGATAGAATGGACATTGCCTTGAGTGTAACAGATGGAGAAATACTCTTTGGAGGAAACTTGACTTCTCAACAATCTTGATTTATTCATGAAAAATAATACTTTTTTGGTTTGTTTTTGTGGCACTTGGGATTGAACTCAGGACCTTCCCACTGGGCTATTTCTGTAGTGCTTTGTGTTTTTTATTTTAGTGTTTTGACACTGGATCTCATTACGTCACTAAGTTGCCCAGGTTGGGCTCAGACTGGCAATTGTCCTTCCTCAGCCTCCTAGGATTGGGATAATAAATTCACTTTAAACATGCCTAATTTTACAAATAGTTGTTAAAGATGTAGCATTTTATATTGAACTGAACCACAGTAGATTTTGTGTCTACCAAAACATTAAGGCCAAGTAAGTTCCATCATTATCTTCCAATTTTTCTCATCTGCTTTTTCAAAGTATTAAAACTTTTAGAAGGAGTGTGTGGAATATGCTTTTCCTGGCATTCATTAAAGAAAGGATATTTTGCTGGGTGTGGTGGCTCACGCCTGTCATCCCAGCACTCGGGAGGCAGAGACAGGAGGATTGCTGAGTTCGAGGCTTGCCTGGGCTACGTAGTGAGCTCAGAGCCAGCCTGAACTACAAAGCGAGACCCTGTCTCAAAAAAGAAAGGATATTTTACTTAGGATATAGCTACTCTTATTGTTTTGAAGGTTGAAATATAATTACACATTTTTATTGCAAGAAAAATTTATAGAATAAATATTAACCTTCTAAAGAACATTATTAAATACCATTGTTGTTGTTGTTGTTGTTGTTGTTGTTGCTGCTGCTGCTTTTGTTTAGCCTGGAAAGGCCCCTCACACTGAGCTACTTCCCAGGCCTTTTTTATTTTTTACTTTGAGACATGTCTTGCTAAATTACTAAGATTTCCAGGCTCGGCTTGAACTTGCAATCCTACAGCCTCAGCCTCTCAAGTCCTGGCATTATGATTCATGTGCCACCTCGTCTAACTGTGATGCCGATTTTTTGAACCATACTGTATTGGGCTCAGGGAAGATAAGAGAGACACTTTTGGACATTAAAAATAAATGAGATAGTAGAATGCAGTTTGATGCAATGTGATGGAATAACCTCAGCCTACCTGTGAACACAACAAAATCATGGAACCACACCATTGTTCACAGGAACAGATGTGACCCTTTCAGTGTTTCTGTACCATCCACGGGTCTGTAGCTGACCATCAGTGCTTCTAGTAGTTCTTTGATAAAAGATTGAGTATCCAAAATTATTTCAGTAGCTCTCCCCACCCCCTCTCTCCTTCCTCTCTTCTTCCTCTGTTAGTCATCCTTGTATGGAGAATTTATCTTCCCCTTCTCTTCATTAAAACATCCTACACAACTTTCAGAATCAACATAAAGTAAGAGGAGAAAAACTGCCACATTTTCTAGCAAATGTGTTTTAAAACTGTCAGTTATATTATACCGTACTCAGGGTAGCAGCTCAAAAAGAACCCTTGAGAGGGACCTTGTGTGGTCATTTAAGAGCCAGTGTTTGTTACAGTGTGGACTCTGTACCCTGTGCAAGGTCCTCATTATCTCCTCTGTAACTGGGCCTGCACTTTATTGGAAGCAGTTTTCCAAGGGAACACATTTTCGAAGAAATAGACATTTTTTTCATGTCTTTTCTTTCTCAGGCTAATGGGCTAAATAATATAAAAGCTTCCCTTCACTCTTTTTATATATACTAATTTTAGGAATAAAAAATATATCACAATTTTAATGTATGCTTTCTTTACTCTGATATTATTTTTTTAGAAATATGTTTTAGCCATTTCATTTCTGTGAGTTATCAGTCCATATAATTTCCTCATTTTTATTGTCTTCCATTTTTACTATATAAAATGTTATACCTACCAAGGCAGAGAATATGTATGATCAGTGTTCTCAGTCCCATCGTGAAGTACACATCTGCTCGTTGCCAGCAGTGCTTTCTCTGTATTTCCTTCACTCCTTATAACATTATAAATATATATCCATATAGCTGTAAAGTATATAACCTCTTCAAAAATATACCTCAATCCCCAAATTGGTGCCCAAATTAATCATCCATTAATATCATTAAATGTTTGATATTTAGACTTCTTAAAAGTTTGTCTGGCTCTGGATCAGTTAATATCTACACATGAGATTGGGTTAAATATCTATTAAATCTTATGTATAGATCATGTTTTCATTTCTATCTCTTTTTTACTTGTTATTTTATTTTATTTTATTTTATTGTTATTTATTTAGAGAAGATCTTGCTATGTAGCTCACACTGGCCTTGACTCACTATGTAGCTCAGACTGGCATTGAACTCATGGAGATCCTCCTGCCTCTGCCTCCCAAATGCTGGGATTACAGATGTGCACCACCATACCTGACTCACTTGAAATTTTAAAACTAAGGTATATGTTAAACTTTGTTGCAGTGTAGAATTTCCTATCATATCTTCACAGTGCCATTCAATATCCTATGATTTTCTGCATTGATCTTTAGGCTTTGCAGTTTGGCAATATTATTCCAAAGCCTGTGCCAGCAGGAAGGTCATAATGTCTGACTCCTTCCTTCTTCCCTTCCCTTCCTTCCTTCCTCCCTTCCTTCCTCCCTTCCTCCCTCCCTCCCTCCTTCCCTTCCTCCCTTCCTTCTTTCATCCCTCCTTCCCTTCCTCCGTCCCTCCCTTTTATCTCCCTTCCTTTCTTTGTTCTCTTTTGTTCTCCTCGACGTTGGTGATGTAATAACTTTCAATAACCATTATCAATACCCATTAATAAATTAGGAACAGATTAGTGAATTTTTCTTCATAACAATCTTTGCAGGAATCATGGTGTCTTATCATTATTCTTTCTTCATACATCTATGAAGTGAAACTGCTGCTATTTTGTGACCCAAAATATAGCATGTGTAGAAGAAGTAATGTAAATGCTTAATACTTTGTCCTTAGAATCATTTGTTATAATTTATATCCCTATTTATTTTTTGTACAAAGTGATGAGAAAAGATAGCTTGTGTTATTTTACATTTTGTTTTGAGAATCATCATGAGTCCAAGGAAGTCAATGCATTTGCTATGTTTCAATCTATTGCAGTTGAATTTTGTGTTGAAAATGTAAGTTGGGTTTTGAGTCATTGCTTTCGTATACTGCCACAACAAGTGCTCATTAATTGTGATTTGAACAACAGGAATCTCTTTCTCCTAGGCCTAGATGCTGAACGTGGTCAGGGAACCAGTATAATTGAGCTGTAATGGAGGCTTCCAGCCTATTTTGTAGACAGCTGTTTTCTGTGTACTTACAGGGCAGAGAGAAAGTGACTGGCTTCTTGGTGTCACCCCTGACAAAGAAACTAAGCTTTTGTGGACTTTTCTTATAAGGAGCCTAATACAATACAACCCCTCTCATGACCTCATGGAAAACTAATTTTCACCCCAAACCCCTATCTCTTCATAACACGTTAGTGTTAGGCGATTGACACAGAAATTTCAAGGGAAACAGAGTTCAGTTCACAGCAGTCATTTCAGCACGATTTAGTAGTTTTAGTAGTTTTCAAGGTATTACAAGTTGATTTCCCATTATTTCTATACCAGCACTGGAGGAAATGAATTTTTGTAAGGAGCCTTGGTTTCTTAGAGAGGGATACGATTATTAAAAACAAAATCTGAACACTACAAGTATTATTTTGGGGATTTTTGGAAATGTTTTGAGTAGAGCAGAATTCTTTTTCAAAAGAAAATTCCTTGATACTTTAAATTCAGTACTATGTGTTTTTTATGAACTTCATTTATCTTATATTTATAGTTTTTTACACAAATTCTTAGTTTTTGAAGTGGCACTTAGCTTATTATGTATAAAATAAATTTTAAAATAACATATAGTCTCACCACCAATAATATGTTACTGAGAGTTTAAATTATTTTCACTATTCTTTTTTTTTTCTTTTGACTGTGTCTCAGTGGAGATTTAGATTCAAATTATAACATATTAAAATCACTTTGTGTGTTCTTTTTGTCCTTATGTTACCAAGCGTACCCTTCTTTGGGCCTATTAATTTTCCTTTCATCTTATTAAACTGATTACTTAATTCACATTTGTTAAAAATATGCAGCATACTCAAGTAGCTGCCAGTTAGAATGTATAAAGCAAAATGTATTCAAGTGTGTCTTGTTTCCACCCCTTTCCTCTAGTCTGACGGTGAACCAAAGGACGAGGCTTGGAATGTTCAGATGGCTGCCTAGGTACCAGGCTAGCTGTTTTGTAGGTCACTCGTGTAGGAAGATTTGGAGTCCCGAGGTCTATAAGAGATCTTCCAAAGTACCCGCTTGGTCTAGGCTATTTTAGCCACTTACTAAATAAAGACCACCACTGCAATCTGTTACCTCCACATGTCCTTTCTTCCCTCTCTGTCTTTTCATCCTAGGAACACTTTTTTTTTTTTAATAAAGTTTTAGTATGTGCCCTTTTATCTCTTGCAGATGTGTTGCAGTCAGACATCAAAATACAGAGGCTTTTTGCTGTGATAAGCTAGAGGGTAATTTCTCAGTGAAAACAAGTAGAGTATGGGGTTCATTCTCATTCAGTTCCATGTGTCGCTGAATCAACACCAAACTGTCATGTTTGAAGCAGTCCCAGAGGGGCAGATCATTCAGCGCGAGCCAAAGAGACTCCAGGATCTCTCCAAAATGCGTCTCCTTCACATCTCTGGCAGGATTCATCTTCCTGTGTAGGCCGGCTTGCTGGATCAGTTAGGACTCACTAGAAGAATAGATCTAATGCATAAAGCTTGTGATTTAATATATGATCATATAGATAGGTACAATTTTCAAAGCAGGCTCACAATGGCCGCCTGCAGAGTCAGTGGTGGGAACATGCAGAAAGGCCATCTGGCCACTGGAGAGGAGAATCCAGTAAAAATCAAAGGCCTGGGGTTCACTGCAGAGGCTGGTGCAAGTCCACATCTGGAAGCCAAAAGGTCTGTGTTGAAAGGCTGAGGAATCTGTGCTGCGAGGCGGGAGAGTCTGCACCGAAAGGCTGAACCAGCACTGCACGGTGCTGGACTCCTCGGAGAAGCGAACAGGCGGCCTTTGTTCTTCTTTCCCTTTGTTCCGTCCACCTCCAAGCGTATCTGTCGGCGTCACCGTATCCAGGGTAGGTGGCCCCTCACCTAGGTGCACCCAGGACTGATCGAAAGTCATCTGATATGCACGTTTTATTCACGTTGACAGTAGAATGAACTGTCCTACTGGCTCCAGAAATATGATGATCAATAGCAAACTAAACCTACTTTCTGGGACTTCAGAGTTTAGAAGGTCAGAGAGGAGAGGAAATCAATAGTTACAGAACGTCAGGTTTAGCAGATGCTACTGTAAGGTGGGAGTAGGCATAGAGCAGGAAACCCTAACTCAGCCTTTTAGGAATTCACTCCAGAAAATGTGAAAACAGGATAATGTCCGCCAACAGAAGAAATAATGGAGGTTATAGGAAGACGAGTCATTTTGTAGGAAAATTTAGAAGTTCAAAATAGAAGAAAAAAGACAAATTAAAAAAAAACTTAGGTAATCTGGTTAAAGTCTATATAGAGAAGATTCTAAGTGTGTGTTTGTGTGCATGTGTAGGTGTGGGTGTGAGTACAAGAGTGAACATGCTGAGACAAAGGCATTGTGCTGAGAAAGGTGAAGATTGGAGAGGTAAACTGAGACTAGATATTGAAGGGCCTTATTTATCTAGCTAAAAGTATTGCAAATAACACTGAAAACAAAGAAGAAGTGGCAAAAGTTTTCTGTAGGAATATCACGCTCCCTACATAACAAGTAAGTAAGCCAAACAAACCAGGACTAACTCACTGTGAGTTGGATAATGATTTTTAATCTTGCAGGAAGCCAAGAAAGCTGATTAAGACAAAAAAAATTAAATTAAATTAAAAAAGAGCCTGAGAGTGGTTAGCAATGACTGACACTTATATTTGTGCTTTTTGGAAAGCACTAGATATATGCAAAGCTGATATTTGTGCTGTTTTGAAACACTTCGATCTATTACTGAACTTTCCAAACGGCACAGTTAGGTGTGTGTTTATTATAATAATCATCCTCATTTACCCTGAAGTCCACGAGGCAAACGCAAGTCTGAGCTTCCCCAGGGAGCTGTGTGAAGAGACCGCCAGAGAAGCACAGCCTGAACCGAGTTTCCTTCTGCTGTCCACTCGAGCCTCCCCTGGGCTGTACTGCCTTCTCTGCGGAAACTGATGGAAAGGGAGCTGTAATTGTTTTGTTGAAGTTCACTTATACAAGTACATCATTATATTAATTCAATCAGGATATTTGGTACAAAACCTAGTGAACTATATAGCAAATGTTTTAAAGAGATTACATGCCAGACACAGAATGTGTATGCTCACACAGTCTAACATAGCTGTATTGCCCCAAATCTCTGTGGCTGAAAACCTTGGGACTGTATTACAGCCGAGTACTCTTTTTCATCATGTGTTTTCCCCCAAGTCAATTGGTAGAAATTTTAACAACTCGCCTCATAAAAGATGGGTTTGAGGAATGGGGAAACAAGAGCCCAGAGCCTGAGCCTTCTGGTGCCACAAGCCTGTAGTCTCAGGTCTCTAGAGATGGAGGCAGGAAGATCACCATGAGTTTGAAGCCAGTTTGAACCACCGCAAGACTTTGTCTCAAAAAACAAAACAAAACAAAACAAAATAGAATAAAAGAGTTCAAACTGTCAGGCTTATTTTGAAAAACATGCACAAAGCATTAGATGTTCACTTAATCTTTTCTTCTATTGGATACGTGTTCCCTGCATAGAAATGCATATGCATCTTAGACCTTATTTCATTTATTTTTTCAAAGGTAAAAACAAGACCTCAAGAGCCACAGATGCAACCTTTTCTGCCAATTTATGCAAATGACTTGAGCACCCAAAGACACTGTGAAATGTAACAGTGATGCCCATGTAATAGAGTGTGCATTTTATTATGAGAAAACACACGTAACATACCTGGCTCCCGTAACACTGAAGGCATTTTAGATAAGTTGCATCTTTCCTTTAGCACTGTAGAATAGTTTGGCTTTGATTATTTCAACAAGCTGACTACACTTTTCAAATTGCTGCATTGATTTTAAGGTTTTAACTGGAATAATCATTAAAACTTTTTGGACCACAGTGAAGATCGTAAATTTCTGGCAGGAAATCAAATGCTTCTATGCTTTATCTTTATAAGAACGTTAAAAGGGTCTAACTGTCAAGATGAAATATTCCTTAGCAAAGAGGGCAGCAGGACTTTTATTAGCTTTGGCCACTGCTTAGAAAGGTTAAGTCTCAATTCCAAATTTAGAAAGTTAGTGAGATTGTTGTCATGTGACCATTGCTTTCAATAAAATGTGACCCTGGAGTTTTCCAAGGGGACATACTTTCTAGTGTCGTCCTCATTCCCTAGGTTTATCCAGGGTTTGTTTAATTGATCAAACGAGGCAGCAGCCTTCTCAGTCATGCCCAGAGCAAATGGCAACCCGCTGCCCTTGAGCAGTCAGAGCCGCCACCTTACAGGGAGAGGACTCGGAGGGGTTCACAACTGCCGTTATCCATGAGTGTGTTATCTAATGTGGGGTCTCATGGAGTTAAAAAAAAGTAAGTCTCATATGGGAGACTGCACGGGCAAGTGCCTCAGCTTTTCCTTTGGATCAGGACCTGCTCCGTAAAAGTGGCACTTTGTGCAAACGAAGTTGGCTTTCTTCCCCTCCCTTCCTACTTTTGTTACGTAAAATTAATGTGTTGTCAGAACACTTTCTTTTCCTTGAAACCAGAGCCAGAGAAATAGCTCCATAGCGTAAGCAAGTGCTCTAGCACTACGCGAAGCACAGAGAGTGAATCTAGGAGCATTAATGGTTAAAATGCGGTTTAATTCATATGAAAGCTTTCCAGGCTTTTTACCGTTGTAAATGTTTGAATGAGTAGTTCATGTTTTGTGCTTTCTGTTTTCCCATCTCCCCATGTATCGACTCACCTCCACGTCTGCCCACTCCTATCCTAACTTGTGGGCTGTCTCCCCACAAACCTTAGTTCACAGAGAAGTATTCTCCTGACATAATCATCTCACAGCACGATTGTCATGCGAGATTGAGTTGGATGGATGAGATCTACGTATCCATGCAAATGTGCAGAGTGAGTGGGGCTTTTCAGGTCTGAGAATTAGGGTGAGCCTGGTGCAGAACAGTTGCCGTTCGCGCACACTGCGTGGTGATTTTGGCTTTTTTTACTGTCTGATAACCAGAAAGTAAGGATATTGGCTGAATCGTCTCTCGTTCTTTCACATAGCAGACGTCACCAACGGGGCTCTGCCTTCCCCTTGCCGGCTGTCACTCACACCAAGCTGGCCTATCAGTTGTGAGCCATGGAAGCGCTAAGGACATGATGTCACCTGCCGAAGGCTTCCACTCTGTTAGGACTGAGAACTGTTCCCTGGTACAAATGAAACCTATGAAAACTACGCCATGGATTGTGAGAACGCTACCACTTAATGTCAGAAAGAGAAACTAGAGACGGTGGCGGATTTGCCAGGTGCCTGACTTTGTCACGCAGCCTTTCCCTCACGGGAACATCCTAATATTAACATTCGTAACTACTCACTCCTGCTGGTGTAATCCCAGTGTTGTAATGCCTTCCTCAATGCTTGTGTTTCTTCCGCCTCTAATAAGAGTCTTTAAAAGTAGTATCGTTTCCTCTGTTCGGCACTAGAGGCTCTGACATTGCCATGACATCAGTCAAGACCGGCACAGAGGCAAGACTTTCCGATGTGAGTGGGCTCAGTTGCTCCGCTTCCCTGTTCCTTTCCCAGGCGGCGCTGGGCCGCGGGTGGGGAGGGCAGTGGAGGGGGGCGCCGTCTACCCGGGACACCCCCAGGGCGCCTTTCAGGGAAGTTCAGTCTCGGAATCCGGCAGGATTCATAGTGTGAAGCCATGTGCTCTGCTACTCCACGTCCCACAAGAAATTCTTCAGGCAGAACGACAAGTGGCATGTTGAAATATTCTGCACATCTTCAGGGATGGGCCGTGGATGGGAAGGACATTCGTAAAGTCGATCACCGTCAGTTTTAACACTCGCTTTGACAGAAAGGTCCCTGAATAAAACCACAGTGACTCATGTGGTTTTCCCAGAAATCTTTGTGTACAGGACAGTTTCATTATTGCTTTTTCAATAATGTAAGTAATCTTAACTATAGAAGATGATGTTCCAGCCAAAATCCCTGAAGTTATCTTAATCTATTTTCTTGGGATGGGTGAGAAGTCAATGCAAACTTTTCCAAAGGAGGTTTGTAATTTTTGCCTGTTCTTCACATAACCAGGAGGTCTCAGGAGAGGTGAAGGACGTGTCCCTTTGTGATGGTAAATGAGTGGAGTGGGGTGGGCTGCACATTTTCCAAATCCAAGTGAAATACATATATAAATTGTCCTGTATTATATGGGTTGAACAATTTCAGAGATGAAGAAATTGCTTGAAATTAGTGTCTTCTACGAAAGATGGCTTTTTTACATCTGGAAAATGTTTCTTCATATTACTCTTTCTGTCCCCAAATATCCAAAAAGTATGAAGTTCTATCATATGTATTTTCAAGACCTCATGGCAATGTATATTTAATTTATTTTTCAAAGATTATTATTGCAAAAAGCAAAATGAATGGAGTAAAATATACCAGTCTACTTTTGAACCTAGCTAGATTTTTATTCATTGGGCTAATGAATATGTTAATCATCATAGCCAGAATGTTTAGATGTAAAATCAGGGCTTAATGACATTTCTATAAAGTTTTAAATTATATAGTTCTCTTTTTCACATCTATTTCAGAAATAGAGTTCAGTGTTAAAGTGATCTTTTGCAATTATGGCAGTGGATTAATTTTCACTGTCTTCAGTTTAAAAGCGAAAGAAACATCTGACAAAAAAATCACTGAATTATTCTTTTCAAAAAAAGAAAAGGTGTTTTCTATTTTTCTCACAAGGGACATTATGTCTTGTTTTGTAATTGTTTTTTTTCTTTGCTTTGCTTTCTTATCTTTTCTTTACTTATTCCTTCAAACCCATGCAGTGCCAAGGTAGACACAATTAAAATTGATAAAAATCAAAGACAGTTTTGGCCTCCTGCTATCACCCTCTACTATGGGACAGTTTCTTACTATTTTTCTTGTCAAACTAGAGTAGAAATGGAAAGGCTGTCAAGTGCCAGTCAACCCATTTAAGAACAGACATGTCAAGGTTTTTCATTGTAGAAAGTGTTCAAAAGACAGACTAGCTTGTGGTTATACATTGTGACGCTTTCAGTAGACACATTTACTGTGCTGTTTTATTGTTAAGTTCCTTTGAATGTCAAGTGATTGGCCCAGCCTGTGAGACAGCCCTCAAGTGTGACAGTGTCAAATGGTCTTGGTGGCAGACCTGACAAGGACTGATTGCTCCATCCATTTACAGAGCATCATGTCTTTTGCAACAAGATGAGATCAAAGCCCCTACTGATGGACAGCTATGTATGCTACTTTTGTTTTTAAATCTTTAACACTTGACACTCTCAGATGGTACTTTAGGCAAGAAGGAGGCCAATTTCCAAAACAACCGTCCTTCAGAATTCAAGAGAGATGAGAGTACATTGAAAATGACCTTCACTACCGCTTACCTCTAGTTTTCATTTAAATATCAGAAGAAAAATTTTAAAGCTCACTGATTATGTTACTATATAGTCATAGCCCTATACCTGTGAGTTTGAGTCCCACCATTTCAGCAACGTGGCTGTGATGGGCTCTTCAAGTAGGCAAGGATATGAAGAATTAACCCAAACTGGTGAATGCAATATGTGTTCTGCTTGAAAAAAATGAAATGATAGTAGTGCAATCTCTGTGGAATTAGAATTGGATCTTTTGGGAAATTAGTTATTTTGTTTGCTAGTATGTTAAAATTATGAAAGTTTAGTATATTCTTCATTGTCATTTCATGAGTTTAATTCTCCCAATCAGATGCTCAGAAAGGTCACCAGGGGTAATGATGACTCTAGACAGAGCTACTGATCATCCATGGTGGGGTGTGTGAAAACAAGTTAGTCAGTTCTGATGAAAAGTGGAGGACAGGTTGGCCCTCAACTTTTTCTTATAAATTTTTGAAACACTATAGGAGGGGACTTTCTGCAAAAAAGAGTGGTGACACTGAGATGCCAGCTACTCCCACCCTTAGTGAAGAACCTGCTAGTGGAGCCCCAGCTAATGGAAGGGCTGTTGACAGACAGACAGCCTTCAAACTCTAGACTGATGGTCTCAGGTTCCAAAATCCAGTTGACCCCAAATCATGTTTTGGGAGACATATGCTATATCCAGCAACTGATCAGTGCAGCTGTTTTCAGTGCCTGGCTGTTTTTGTCCAACTCAGACAACCAGGGTCTCTGGGACCATCCAAGGTCTAAACCACATCTCAGCCCAATTTCTACCTCTGCTCACTTCAACTTCTTTACATTCCCTTGTACAGGTACGAAAAAACCCCTCTCATTAGTACACACATTACATCCTATGTTCTGTTTCAGGGTTGGCTTCCCAGGAAACCAACCTGTGGCCAGTGAATCATCAGTCACATTTGGAATTCTTGTATTTGATTATTTGCAATTACAGCTACATTGTAGGACTGTGACCTTGTTTTCTGCTTGGTAGGCCTTGTCAGCAATGCCTGACATTTGAAAGCTAACTTCTAAAGTGTAGAAGTATTATGTGAACAAGTCTAGCAAAAACTTCAAGCCTTTATCTTTCCATCTAGGATCAAGGATCACTTCCTGATGGGATTAGGGAAAATCAAAAGACCATATTCTGTTTTGTGAGAGGCATATTTTCTATGCTGCAGTGAAGTTTTTATATTCTTTGAGTTATCTGAATGACCATGCAAGTTTTTGCATTCTAAAAAAATTTCTGATTTAAGATTTTAAAGAATCATTGCCTTCATTATTAGTACTCAGTGATTCAGCCAATTCAATTATCTACAATGGAGGGCAGTGGTGACAATTATAGATTAAAGCAGTGAACTATCTGGAATCATTTATTTGTCCTCAGAGTACTTTTTTCTTATATGTGAAAAACAAAAGTGAATGTAAGGCACATTTTATAATTAGTTTTTTAATAAACTACCTGTGGATAATTGAAAGACTATATTTGCATCTGATTCTTTAAGATAACTGCAGTCATACATAAACATAAAGATGAAGCATTATCTTATTTTTGCTTTTTTTTTTTAGTAGTCTCAATGAACATTAAAAGGCAGTGGAGTGAACACTAGACCATGAGAGTTAAAGGGTACTTAAGAAAGGCATTTCTGGGCAAGCCACACTGAGAACTGCTTCACAAACTAGACATCACTGAAATAAGGACTTATGTGAAAATTCACAGTAATTGTTCAAACTTGGTTGTAACACACATAGACATTTTCAAAGAAGAAACATTTTAAGCCCTTTTGATTTTAGAAGTTCACTTCTCTCTTACTAGAAGTTTTATTTGTCTCTTCAGACTTGGGAGGAGAAATGAGGCCTTAGGAGCTGACATGAACGTTTTTCATCCTTTGAAAGCAGATATTCACTAAGATACTCATTAAGCACGCTAAATTTAAATATTTTCTTCCTCTCCTATGTCAGTAATAGGTAATAGTATCTCAATGACAGTAAGAGCTAAACTTCATTGCCTGCACTCCGCCTTTCGGCTGACATGAACTCGCTACATGTTTTCTCTTTGTTTTACCAGAACGCTTGTAAAGAAGCTTGCAGTGAATCTGTGAGGACCTAAAATGAGAAAGTTTCAAGGAGTCCTTGAAAGGTCACACAACCGAGAGCCCTAGACACAGCAGTCAGGTCTAACGCTTGACTCTGCCACAAGTGCTCTTTGCAATAACTTGAGCAGTGGCGAGTAACAGGTCCGTGTCCTTAAAAGGAAAAGACTCAGCTAAAAGTGAAAACACAGTGTGCTAGCTCAGGGAAGGAAACCATAATCTGTCGCAGTTCAGTGAATTCTCTCCGTCTCTTTTAACACTCAGCCCAGGTGTGTCACTGTAACAAATACTTCTTTGAGACTGAATTTAAGGAAGTATTGCTCTCTTTGAGAAATAAGAAACTACCCTTTGCATATTTTAAATTACCTGGCACTGACTTAATGCTGGGTCTTATGGAAATGCTTTAATATCTGGGTTTTTCATTGAGTGAATCTTTATAAACTATGCCAAGAGACATTCTTTTTTTCACCAAAAATTTTTTGAGTACCTACTGTGTGTTGTGCAGTGTGCTAGGCATTAAATACAACATAGGATTAAAGACAGACATTGTGTCCACTTCCATGTTGTTTATTTTCTTGGAGTAAATGAAGCAAACCAAGCATATTCTGAAGGACAGTTTGTTATAATTTAGTCAAATGAATTCATTTATGAGCTATTAGCATTTATAATGTAAAAACTCTCTGAAATTAAAGGCATTTGCTTCTCTTAAAGAATTTTTTTCACATTGTTGCCATGAAAGCAATGAGATGTTATTTTAAAAATTCATTAGTTAATATTAAGTGGCTTCTGAAAAGCAAACTTTGAGTCATGTATTTGCTAAATACCATAACCCAAAACTCTTCAGTGTTACAAATACCAATAATTATTATATGTATGTTACTCAGTTACATTTTTAAACTGTTTCATAATATTCAGATGATTCTTTTCCTTTATATTGTTAATCTTTTTCCCCAAAGTGTAATACATCAGTATGTGTAAACGACTTGATAGCTAAGATATAAAAAGATCAATATTCCTTAAACTATAAGCCTTCCAGAAATGTTCCCAAATATTGGGTCATTCTGCTAATAATATTAGCTCAGAAAGCAGCCATTTCAGCAAACAAAAAGCCCTTGTTCTAACCCTGCCCAAGCTTCGTGTCATCTGTCCTGTTTATTAGAGCTGGTTTACATTTATGACCCACCTCTGGAAATTTGATGGGTAATTTCGACCCACTATTGAATGCATCCTGTATGCCATTGTTGCAATGCTTTTCTCCACATTCATCGGCTCTCTGAGCTTTTCTGGATGTGTTTGAGAAGACAGTTTTGATGTTTTGGGTCCACCATGGACTTGGCCTGGGCATGAGTAATTGCACTGTGTTCTTGGCCCTTAAGAAAGTTGGAGCAAAGCCTAGGAGTGGCCTGATGGATGCAGTCATGGACTATGAAGTTCCAGCGGATGTCAGTGGCTACCTAATCCAACTATTTCAAACAGATGCAGGAACTGCAAAGCCAAGAGGGGTCAACTGACTAACTCAGGATCCCATAAAGAGCAAGTAGCGAAAGCTAGGGCAGGACCCAGCTCCCTCCTCCAAGGGTCACTGTCTTCCCATGGCTCCTCATGCACACTCTAATTTTCAGGGTGGCCTTTTCTTGACCGAGAAGTAGGATGAATGGTTCTAAATCTTGGACAGGGTCTAATAATGATTAGCTGTTATCTTTTGTGTCTGAGTGAATATCTGGTTCAAAACTAGTAACTGAAGGAAAAGAAACTGGTAAAGAAAATCAAATATATATTTACCAATGTAAATGATCAGAATTATTAAAAGAATTGAAAATTCAATGCATGACAACTACTCACATGGCTTTGGATTGCTTGTGAATAACAAAGCCACGGTGCTCTTCAATACACACTTTACTGCTCTTTTTTCTTCTTTAAGTGATTGATTTTAATGAAAAATCACTTTCCCCCCAGAATAAAGCCTATGGCATAGACAATCACAAAGTCTCTCTTTATTTCTTCGTCGAATATGTAAGCAAAAGAAATATTTTCTGTTTTTGCAAAGGATATCTTTAATGTTATCTTTAAGGATGATGGGTAATGGTAGTTGTCAACTTCACTGGGTTAAGAGACACTCGGTGAACATTGTTTCTGGGAGGGCGTCTCTGAAGGAGAGCAGCACTTGAGGTGGGCAGAGCAAAGATGTGCCTTCGCCATGAAGGCTGGGGTCCTCTCCAATCCACTGACACTCTAAACAGAGCACAAATATCAAGGAAGGACGAATCTGCTTTCCCTTCCACAGCTGGGACATCAGTTTTCTTCTGCTATTAAGCATCCAAAGTCCAAATAAAACTTTAGACTTCGAGGATTAAACCTCTCGGTCCTCATGTATTTTACGTAGGAAAATACACCACCTCCCTGGGTCTCTGTCTTCTAGAGAACATATCCTGGGACTCCTTAGCCTCTGTATTTGCATGGGCTGAATACCATAGTACATGTCCTGTTATAGATTTTATATCTACACGTATTTGTATATGACATCTGTCTCTCTCCCTCTCTCTCTCTCTCTCTCTCTCTCTCTCTCTCTCTCTCTCTCTCTCTCTCTCTCATACTGGTTCTGTTTCTGTGAAGAACTCTGACATTACACTTTCTCTGTGAGTTTTTAATTTGGATAATATTAATATTTATGACCACTGGGCCTGGTGGCAGATGCCTGTAATCCCACTCTGGGAAATGAAAGCAGGAGGATCACAATTTGAGCTCAGGCAGGGCAGCTGAATAACTTATTGAGAACATATCTCCAAAAAAATATTGTTTTAAAGGGCTAGGAAAATACTTCAATGTCAAGCCCTGGGTTTAATATCCAGTCCCACACACACACACACACACACACACACACACACACACACAAATTATGGCCAGGCGTGGTGGCTCACGCCTGTAATCCCAGCACTCAAAAGGCAGAGACAGGAAGATTGCTGGGTTTGAGGCTTGCCTGGGCTTCATAGTGGGATCCAGGCCAGCCTGAACTACAAAGCAAGACCCTGTCTCAAAAAAAAAAAAAGACCTCTGTATTGATTTATCATTGTGAAAAATATCTATTTTATTGAACTTTAAAAACTATGTGTACCCTCTTTCAAACAAACTTCTGTGTGTCCCAGGTTAAATATTCTTTCTAATATAATTATAAAAGCTATCCTTCTTTCATAAATTTTCACTTTCATACTTAAGTAGAATGTTTTCACCCTCAAATATTCTGGGTAACTGGTGTTCTGATACCCATATAAGGATAATTAAAACCATTTAAAATGGGACTGGAGATTTAGCTCAGTGGTTCCAGTGTCTGCCTCGCAAGCGCAAGGTCCTGAGTTCAATCCCAGTAACCACATACAATGCTGGGCGTGGTGACTCATGCCCACCAGCCATCAATACCACATACCACAGGGCCAGGCATGGTGGCTCACGTCTATAATCCCAGCATTCAGGAGGCAGAGATAGGAGGATAAAATGTATTATAACAAACTGTTACACACTGAAAAGGAAAGGTATGCAATGCTATTCTTCTAGGATATTTCACAGATCATTTTTAGAATCAAAGAGAAAAATAATATAACAAATGTATAGGCATTCTTTTGCTAGAAGCAATTAATTCCTCTTCTGTATTTTTCTGAATGGGCTGCATATCTGGCTGGCCACTTCCCGTGCTGGCTCTTCTTCGCAAAGCAGACGAGTCATTTCTGTACCATTAGAACAATAAGGGTATATTTATACATGGACCTTCAGTTGTTGACTTAAGAGGCTTACCACTCCTGCCTCTCCATTTCATATTCTCTTCAAACATGAGAAAGAAAATGCTTTGTATCTCAAAGCGTGCTCATAGTCAATATCTCTGCTGCCCGCCAGCACAGACATTGTCTTTGTACAGTGGGACTAGGCAATGCTCCAAAGCTCCTAAAAACCTATTCTTACATCAGATACTTACTGAGCATTTACTATACGCAGGGATCTCTTCTAAGAAATAGATGCATATAAATGGACAGAGAAAAACACAAACATTTTGCAATTCAAAGCTCATGCTTTCAGTGGGAGGAAATAAGGAAACAAGAAACACTCTACAGGTCATATTGTTTTGGGGAAAGAGGGACATATAAGGCAAGTGAGGCAAAGGTGTTTGTGCAACTTGAAGTGAAGTGTAAGTGCTGCCCACCCTGAGAACGACACTTTAGAAAGATCCCTTCCGAAGACCTGAGGGACAGAGCCACATGTTTCTCTGGAGAGAAATGGCTCTAAGCAGAGAGTATTCGGGAGGTGTCCAGATGGAAACGTGAGGTCAACTGTTGCCATGGTGAGCTGGGGGCTCGGAGTGGGAGGGGACAGGACTGACAAATGCACCTCAACAGCTGGAAACTTGATCGCATAACCTCGTGGGAATCACAGGGAGGGGCAGCAAGGCCAGATGTTTATGAAGGTGGACAGTCAGCTCTCTGCTTCCAAGAACAGGTGCAGTAAGTTATTTTACTTTTTCACATGTAACACAGAAGGTAGAGATTAGGTTGCATAAAGCAGTTTACATAGTGGTAGCTCTGAAGCTGTAGTTCAAGCTCAAGCGATAGCTCTGAAGAGCTATTAGCAGCATTAATTTGTTTTTAGAAATTTGACTCATGAAGAATATGTAAACTATTCCAGCAGTTGGGGAAAGTCTCTTTCCGTGGTCTGTATCTGATTATTTGAGTACTGAGGTGGGCACATGTCACATTACAAAGCACAAGGGGATCTGGTATAGTCTCAGCACCCATAGAGAATAGTTTTAATTTTGTGGGAAAACAAAACAAAACAACAACAGAAAAAACAAAAGCAAAGATGTACTCCACCCGGCCCAGTCAGTGGTTTTATTAGAAATTCTGACTTCAACAGTATTTTCCAGCAGGTGATTTCTCTGTCCTATCTGAGTTTTAAACTCATATCTTCCAGTCAAGCAAGACTTATTTCTTGAACCAATTTGAAATCCAGAGTAAGCTGGATGTGCCCATACAGGCCAACCACGACCTTAGCCTTTCACTAGTTCCATCACCTAATTGACCTCACAGCCTTATAATACTAGTTTACTGTGTTGGCTTAGAAAGCAATATTCAGAGTGACAAAAGGATTGGTTAAGCTAACAAAATGAGCTCTTGTTTGATTTTTGTGGTAGTGAGGATTTGAGTTAGGCCTTCTGAGATAAATCACCAGCCATTTGTAAAGTCAGTAGTTTTTAAAGAGAGTTTCTTATTATCACTGAGTTGGCCACGCTAAGCTCAAACTTGTGACCCTCCTGCCTCAGCCTCCAGAATGCTGGGATTATGTGCTACCCTGCCTGACTGTATATGAAATTTTGTAACTTCGGTCCTCTCCCATTTTCTCTATACTGTAGCACAATTTTTTTTTTTGTAAGTCTACACTTCCATACTTCTCCAAACTTTCTGTCTATGTTAATGCAAACGATTCTTACTGATGTTTTAAGTTTACCTGCAGTTTCTTTTTCTGGACTCAGCACTCTGTCTCTCAGTCCTGTGACTCAGCATATGCTGAAGCAGTGAATGTTGGGGACAGCCTCTTCCCTTAGATAACTCCCCACTACGGTTTCTGTACAACTACTTTAACCCTCATTACTTCAAATGGATGTTTATATCATTAGCTTCGATTCATTGACTAGGTAACTAAGAAGTAGAAAGCTAATTTTAGGTCAGATGTAAAATCGCAGGCTCAGTCCCCTAGAGACAAACCACTTCTTGCCAAGACTTCTGCCCACCGAGGCACGGCAAGTGGCCCATGAAGGGGTCATGCTGTTCACAATAATTCCTTCTCACATTTGTGCACGTTCTTCCTCGTGTTTGCTCTCGTGGCCTGTACAAATCCCAGCCTGGTTTGATCACCCTTTGATGCTGACTCCTCTTTTGTTCTGCTTTATTCTGCGCAGGAATAGGTCTTTAAAAAGTGACAATTTCAGCAACTCAAAGCATTGAAAACATAACTGGGCCCTGAATTCAGCAAATAGTTGGGGAAAAGTTTAGAATGCGCACGCCTCTCGCAGGTTTGTGAAGGTTTGTAATGAGAACGGAACTCCTGCCTGCGGTACACAGAAGGGTAAACTGGTAAAATGCGGTAGAACACCTAAATCACAGTCAGCGTACTTTCTGCGACCTAATAAGTCTACCTAGACTTCCGATTTTAACTCGATTTTCTTGTCCAGTCTACCTGGACTCATTAGATCATCTCCTAGATAGGATCATACAGCTACCAGAATTAGAATTCTCACCGAGGATAAAAGGCCGAAACAAAATGCTTGCTTATGACAGTGCAGTTGAGAAGCAAAAGATTTTTATGTGTTTTTTTAAAAAACAAACAAATGAAAAGGAAATTAAAATAAAAATTTAGACTGTTTTTCTAATTCTATAGACATCCCTCTTTCTAAGTGCAAGGAGATTTTGTCATAAATAAATAAGAAAGAAGAAAAAGTAAAGTAGTCCTGATGACACTGCCCGTACATAATATTTATCTTTGTAAAAATTTGATAGAGTTCCTTTTGTTTCCTGTGCAAATATATATGTGAAAACATACTGTTTTCTTTTCCCATATACCTTAACATTGCCATTTTACCCTTACTAAAATTAACCTTAAGAATCATTTTCATAAATACAGAATTTCTCATTACATAGACGCAAAGTAATTAAGCTGTCCTTTTTCATAGAATATTTAACTTTTTAAATTTTGTTTGACATTCTCTATTAGTGGCAGGCCAAAAGTACCTATATATTCCCTTTTTGTTGCTTATTTTTTCTGTTATACATGTCCTTAGTCTGTACATTATAATTTATTTCTGTTTTAGTAAATTACCTTTATGTTTGGTATACTAAATTAAGCAGTTCTAATTATTATTTATGATACAAATATACACATATCACACATAGGTAATACACATTTTTTGTTTTGTTTTGGTTTGATTTTGGTTGGCGGTTTTGGGGTTTTTGAGACAGGCTCTCGCTCTGTAGCTCAGGCTGGCCCTGAGCTCACCATGTAGCCCAGGCAAGCCTCGGACTCAGCGATCCTCCTGCCTCTGCCTCCAGAGTGCTGGTCTTACAAGCATGAAGCACCATGCTCAACATTACGTTTTTCATTTTATGTTAGTTATAGCATTTGATTTTAAGTAAATACTTTTTGGAGCAGCACAAGTTACATGCTTGGTGGCAGTCGGGTATCATTTGGAGATTACATTTGGGGTAACTGGGTTTAGTTTGAATCTTGACTCTGGTAGCTCTGTGGTTCAGGTACACCATTTGTCTTCTTGGATTTATAGGACCTTAGCTGTGAATAGTGATGACAGAAACACCTATGCTGAGGCTAGTGGTGTCAGAGGTAACATAAAGCACGATGCTCAATACACCCCGACTGCTTCACATGAGATAATCATTATTACTGAAGTTACTCCTTGCTCATGTGCACACTGTTCTTAACATCGCTGCAGCTTCTGTTCCGCCTTGTACAGCAGTTCCCACAAACTTCCTCTTCACTTCTAGCCGGCTCTAAATGGTATTAAGCTTCTGCATTCATTTCTGTAACAATTGCATTTTCCTTTTTCTTCTTTCCCTAGGATTGCTGAAATACAAACTAAATTTACAGCATTGAAATGAAAGTTATGAAGCAAACAGAATCCAGTATTTCTTTCATATCTATTTGGGGTGATATCTTAAATCAGAACTAATAAATTACCAATTTTTAAATCTTATAACTTTTCTTTAAAGGCACAATCCTTCACTGTGAATGTGTGGAGAGTGTCCATTCACTGTGGTTATGCAGAAGTGTGGGGCGTGAGCTCACAGTTCTCAGCGCTCTGCTCTGAGCACACAGGAATATTAAACTTAGACTTGGTGACTCTAGTACAGATGTCAAAATGGCTGGGAGGAGAGGAAAAAAGAATAATTTTGTCCTGCGCCAACTGACAGGAGCCTGTTTAAATCTCTGTGTTATGTCTGTTCCTTTTCTGGATCTTTCTCTTCAAATTTTGCTTCAGGTATTTTGTGTTACTCAGAAAAAAAGTAAATTCATAACAGTCACACCCAGATTCTCACGGGAGATGGAAGCAACAGAGGGACCATCATGAATGATCACTGTGATTATATGATTTTCTGTGCGTTGACTTTCGCTTCTCCATCTTTGTGAGGGAGACTAAAAGATGCTGATGGTTTCAGTTTCTCCTTCCTTTTTAGATTAAATATGTATGGCAATAATAACAATAACAGAAAAATAGCACAAGTACAATTCTCCACTCTGCCCCCGTGACGAACATTACTTTTAGACCTAAACTCTTTTGTATTTCTTCTCACACACCCATCCTTGCAGTCTACATAGCAGCATATATGTGTTAAATATACTTAAAATATAATATGGATTACTTCTTTTTTTCCACAACAGACTCTGTGACAAGCACTAGAGTGTGTATTTCACTTTTTTGGAGGTCATCCTGGAAAACAGACATAAAGCAGTGGGGTAAATAAGAATAGGAGAAAACCCCAAATAGATGCTTTACTCAATATGTTCTGGGTATGAGCAATTGGAACTTGGACACAGTACAAAACATTAAAAAAAAAAAAAAGAGTTGCTTAATGTTTTCTGCAACACTTTCCAAGCATGTTCGTGTGAATTATCTGCTGATCTTCTGGAGACAGAGATCTAATTTAGTAGGTGTGGGGTGAGACCTGAGAGTTTCATTTTTATCTGTTTCCCAATTGTTGCTGGTCCACAGGTTAGGCTTTGAGTTCAACACGGTGCAGAGATAACCCAAAAGGGAATTCAGACCTTTTAAAAATATTCCTTGTAAGAGTCTGGAAAATTTTCATGTAGATACACTGAATTAGAAACCAGATTTTCCACTATAAACTTTAGGACCTTGAGCAAGTCAAATTTTATTATTAGGGGGAAATCTCTAAATATAGTTATCACTCAGATGCCTTGGTTCTATTTCAAATTTTATAAGCCACGATGTGCATTCATTTGTGAGGTATGATCAAACATATGATGTATATTTCAATTTTAAAAATAATTATTATTACAATAAAGTCATATTGGCATTAATCTCCCCTTCAATGTGGGTCCTTGTTTTAAACACACTTATCTCATTGTTAATGTACTTTCTGATGCAGCTGTGAAAGTCCTGTTCTGTGAGTGTTTTCATGAAATAAGATAAAAATATGGTGAACGTTCCTGCTCAATATCAATTGGAGCTACTGAAGAAGCTACAGTAGTACAACTAAAGACATTCCTCAAAGAGAGCTTCAAAGCTGCTTCAGAGAGTGGCAAGAACAATGGACGAGTGTGTTCAAAATGAGAGGGGAGTATTTGGGGATAGATTAATGAAAATATGACTAGTACTGAAATCATGTCTTTGTTTTTGGGGGTTTTTTGAGACAGTCTTTCATTGTAGTGTAAGCACACATTGAGCTCACCATGTAGCTCGGTCAATCAACATAGGACTCAACATTCTTGTACCCGGTGGTATAAATGTACTAGTCCAAATAATCTCTAAGGCCAATTTAGAGGTGTCTTGGGGTTCCTGAGTATTTGCATTGATATCTCATCACTAGACTTTTAACTGAAACTGTATACCTACATGTGTAATGAATTTATCAATTTTAAAGTTTATATCTAAAAGAGAATTATAGATTTCTTCCACAAACCTCGTCTTCCACATCTTTTATGACAGTGAATACTAATGGTGTGACAAAAATACGAATGTCAATACCCTGAGATTGTATGTAAACCAACCTTTCTCTCATTCCTTACAATCTATCCAATAAAAAAGTAGATTCTACCCACAACATAAATGTTTTTGTAATGCTCTGTAGTTTGGAATTTTTCAAAAATAACCCTTAAAAACCTGCACTAATACAATGAACTTTTGGCCTTGATAGCCAAAAGACAAAAACAAACAAACAAAAAAACAAAAGTATCCCTCAATAATTACTTCATTCTATAAAAGAAATCTAAAAACTTTGCCTCTATGTCCTGAACTGAAAGTATACTTGTGTAACAGAAAAGGAACACAGGAGTGTGGAATTCAGCATCTGCTGACCCTGAAACTGTGAGATTATTACACTCCACACTTTGTACAGGATCAATTTGTTTGATTGGTTCGTATAATATTAAGTCATTGTCTCTACCTCATGTTTTTTTG